>JBBBWG010002037.1:0-19457 GCA_037176905.1 Azolla pinnata
TTTCTCATTTGAGCTCCGATTTTGGTTTTCTTTAGCTTGAATCGAAGCTGGCGATAAGAGCTTTGTATTGATATAAAGAACAGAGATTTTTTAGAGTGATAAGGGCATCTTCTGAGCAAACTTTAGATTGCGGCCTCTCATGATGGTGTTAGAGACATCAATTCGAAGAAGCAAAAGATTGATCATTCATTCAACACAAGGAGGATATAGATATGGTGTAAAAGCCATCATATGCCCAAGTTGTAGTTGACGGTGAAGAGGAAGAGATGAGTGACCAATATTGAGAGACAATCCATGTTGTTGCAAATCAAGCGTTACACAACGTTTATTATAAGTTGGTTGACAATAGAGCTACAGAGCAAGGTTTTAGATACATAGAACATTACTTGTTTTGTTACCTTTTCAATGGGTTTTCCATTGAAAGTGATTGAGTTTTACTAACCTCAGCGTATATGGTTGTGTTCGATTATCTAAGGTACTTGGGCATGTGGTATATTTGGAACTTGTGGAATGGTTTCTTATTTTATGGGCTTTCTAGAGTATCTCAACGTATATATAGGATAAGAGGAAAGTTGATTTTGCAATATTTATAGTTATGTTATATAGGAACTTTGTCCCCAAATAAGTTAGATTTATATTGTTTTGTATTGCAACACCTTAAAAGGTTGCCCTTGCCACATCACTACTTTTGAAGTAATTTTGATGGCAAGGTTTTTTTGTATTGCAATGTTGTTTTCATATAAACATACAGTTAAGAGAGAGAGAGAGAAAGAGAGAGAGAGAGAGATTGTATCGAACATATTGTGCATGCGAGATAAATGGCGAGCCTCTATCTCTACAGCATATGTATGTGTGTACATGTATACATCATCTCAGCTGTTGCATTTCAATTGCTTTCTTGCCTCCTAATGGTACCTTCCATGCATAGCCTCAATGAACAGCTTGACCACAATCAAATAGATAGATGGCGGTCGATCATGCTTCCTGATATGTACCCAAATTGCCTTCCAAAAGATGCATGCATGCATTAGATCTGGCATTCGTAGAACTACCCTAGCACACGATCATGGCCCATTCAGAACTTGGTCCATTAAGAATCTGATATCATTTTGGGGGGGTTCCATGTCCCTGTCACAATTGGGAATATCTGTGTTAGCATAGCCTAAATAATGACGTACAATTGACGTCGAATTCCCCCATGTCCGAGGCTTTGGACATCTACATAAAGAAATTCCAGACCCTAGAATGCAAGCACTAAGTTTCAAATACTAGATCCCAATTTGGAAAAACATTGTTTTCTTAGATTTGCCAAAAGCTTTGCTTAGGAAGCTAGTAATGCCATTATAACACATGGGCTATATTGTTATTAGATCAAGCTGGAAAAAGTCACAATTGAGTCCTTTATTATCCCCGGGTAAAAGCCTTTTTTTTGGCCTGACTTAGTGATCATTTTGCACCATAACTGGTTTGTATATAAAGACACCAATGACTGTTTGTAGAAAGAATCAGAAAACTATCTCAAAGAATATCGAATTCTATGTATGCAAAGGGGGGAAAACAAAACCCTACATAAGGGTTGGTTTCAGTGGTTTTACAGGAGTGTATCCAACTGCTTACTAAAGTAAAGCACCACAGCTACCTTACTGTGTAGTGACACTCTTGGCCAAGTTTCGAGGCTGATCCACATTGAATCCACGAAGAACGGTAAGATGATAAGCCAAAAGCTGCAAGTAAGGAAAAAAAAACATGAAGAAGTGTTCTCTGTTCTTAGCGTTATATAACAGAGTAGAATTTCAAAAAAACTTTACACTTTAAGGAAAAAAAACACAAAAATACTCCTCACATGTTAGAGATTTTACTGAGAATAATATAGCTTATTCTATGATCACACTACCAACTCAAAGTATGTATTTGATGCCATACAATTTGAAAACTTGGGAATACTCACAGAATCACCAACATGAGGATATTTTCAATGTTTATAATTATAATCTATACCTGGAGAGGAACGATGTTGATTATTGGCTGAAGACAATCTTGCACACGTGGAACTTCGATGACTCGAGATGCTCCATCAGGACACATGGATGATGCATCACCTTTTGTACACATGACGATCAGTCTTCCCATCCGGGCTTTGAGTTGTTGTATAACAGAGTGTTGTTTGCTACACGGAAGCAAACCCAGGAAAAAATCAATAATCATGCAAACAAAGGAACGTTTCTAACTTCAAAGAAATTACTCCGGAGCATTTTTCCAGTTGTTTGTAAATGTAAAATGAATCAGCGTTCAGATATTTTATGTAAAGTCAGAAATTGTTCAGACTCAACCGAGGACACCTGAGAGAGGTCATGGTTTTAAAATATCACAATGCATTAATAAAGCTTCTTATCACCTTGAGGAGGCATCCTGTGTAGCTATGACAATGATTGGCAATGTTTCATCAACTAAAGCTAAAGGTCCATGCTTCATTTCGCCGGCAAGAATGCCCTCACTGTGCATGAGAGCAACCTCCTTCACTTTTAAGGCACATTCCAGTGCTGTCGCATAATTATAGCCACGGCCAAAAACTAGTAAAGACTGTTCTTGCATTAATAGCTTAGCCAATTCCTTCATTTCATTGTCGAGTTTTAAAACTTCCCTAACTTTATCTGCAACAAAAAAATGATATATTGACATACTCATCCTATATTAAGCATCCTATAAAACCAAACGATTTGCAAACAGGGCCCATATTTACTTGGTAACTGGAATAAATCATCAATAATATCCTCTCGCCTCTGTCGGCTTGACAAAGAATCATCCCCAAGAGCCAATGCCAACATGATAATTACAGCAATTTGACTTGTATATGCCTGAATGAAAGGAAGGGCATTTATGTATTAGTGACTCGGACATAGTGACCCAAATCAACCTGAAAACGATACCTTTGTGCTAGCAACACCGATTTCACATCCTGCATTAATATGCACACCACAGTGGGTTCCCCGAGCAATAGCACTGCCTACTGTGTTTGTTATACCCACACAAAGAGCTCCATTGGCCTTGGCATACTCTAAAGCTTGGAGAGTATCGGCTGTCTCACCAGACTGACTGACAAAAATAGCTGTATCCTCTCTATAAATAGGACCTTGCCTATCCAGCAGATCACTTGCAATCTCCATAGTGACAGGAACCCCTATCATTGAAGACGTGCATGTATGTGTTCATATAATTATAATATATGGATCAGAAATAATATCATCACAGACAAAGCTATGAAAAAGAATCTACTCACCGGAAAGCTCCTCTACAATGGGCCTTGATGCTAGAGCAGCATTGTAGCTCGTACCACAACCAATGAAAATGATTCGTCTACTCCGCCTAATAGTTTGGAGATGATCTTTCAAACCACCCAGAAGCACTCCCTTAGCTTTTAGACCTCCACGTATAAGTCGGCCCCTCATAGTGGTAGTAAGTGACTCTGGTTGCTCATAAATCTCTTTTTGCATGTAGTGTTCAAAGTTCCCTTTTTTTATTTGTTCAACTTCCATCTCTAATGTTGACAGTGCTCGTTGGACAGAGGAATGGCCAATGCCCCTTGATTTGTCAAATTCAAACTTAAACACAGAGACAGTGCCACCCTGAAGCATTTCAAGGTTAGTACCTTAAGTCATAATTTACATACATGAGGTGATAACACAAATAAAGAAATTCCTAAACAAATAAATAGTTTCTTGAAGCATCAACACTAGAGCGTTCACAGAATCATAGTTATTGTTCATTACGAGTGAGAGCTTCAACCTCAGGATTTTGATTTCAACTTTATATACAAGAGTTCTTAGTATATTTTTTAGATGATCGTTTAGCAACATATAGTTGAAAATAGTGGAGGCATCTGCAAGATTTTCTAAAAGAGAACATGTATTTCTGCACTAAGAGAGAGTAATCAGCATACCTTCATGTGTACTACCTCATTATCCTCAATAACTAGAACCCTTTTAGTATGCTCCACTATTGCATTTGCATCACTAGCTACAAAGTACTCTTTGGGTTTCCGGTTGTCCTTAGAGAGATCACACTCCACAAAGCTGTCTGCCCTCTTCTCTCCAATTTCCTGTCCAGAAAAACCATATCTCAGCCCCATGATTGGAGGTGGATCTCAGAATTCAACTGTTTCTTCAATAATTTACCTTCACGCCGAGAAGAAGTGGGCTTCCACGTTTACATGCAACGAGCTCATTTGGATAATATGGGCTCTTGAAGATCAATGCATAGGCTCCCTCTAGTTGTCTCATGACTTCCATCACTACTTCAGTGAATGACACACTTTTCTCCTCTGTAAATGGCACAAACACATATCAGGCATAGAACTAAAACCAGCTTTAAACAGAAAGAATATCTTAGTTACCTTTCCCATTATTGTCCAGATCTTCTTTAAGGCTGTCATGTACGAATTTCGCCAACTTCGGAATGACTTCAGTGTCCGTTTCAGATTCAAAAACGAATCCATGCCGCAAGAGGGTTTCCTTCAAGACCTATTAAATACCATAAACATTAAAAAATTCAACTCCTTTTCCTATGGCTGTGTAACCGTGCACATGCAAGATTTTTCTTCCATCTGCACCAAGATCTTGCCGTGATTTAGGCGCCGATTGAGGGTTTCCTTGTGATCTCCTTTTCAAATCGAAGCTTGACCTGAGGTCTCGTTGTGCAAAGGATGCTTTAATTGATGTTTCTCTTCAATTTCTAACAGCACAAGAATATATAAAAACCCTTGTTGTACCTACTATAATAATGGAAATCTTGTGTTGATGTGCATAAGACTAGCTTAACAAAATTAACAGATCTGAGATGCTTTCTTTCTCCAATCAAACTCTGATCTAGGCTGTCACTGGGTAGAGGAATCCTTGATAGATGCTTCTTTGTAATCATGTGCAGATAGTGAAATTAGACAGCATGACAATGCAAAAACCTTAGTTCTCATTTACTATAATATAGGGAGGATCTTATGTCAAAGTGCAGTAACACGAGCTGAGGCAACGGCAATTCCAAGCCTGTCCAAGGACAAGGTGACCACACCTTAGGCATGGAAACTGCCAATCAATTGCCATTTTCAATACATGCCGGCTGTCATCATACAAGAACCTGATTTCTCATACTCCAATTATACAACAGACCCCAATACCTAAGGTAGTGAAATACTTGCCCTTATACCAATGTATTTAACTATCTTGTGTATTATTGAAGAATATGTGCATAAGATAAATATCATATAGTAAGTGATAATTCCACTGTGAATCACAAGAAACTCGTTTCTCTCTGCAAATGCCTATATATTACTATGGATGCATGATGATGGTATCTCATGGAGCCATCTAACAAGAACTCAATTCCTCCTACTCCCAGGTGCATCAGTACCTAACGTAGTTAAAGACTGCTTCGCACAGTTATGTGACTATCTTATGCATTGAAGAGGAATATGTATGTAAGTTAAATACCATGTAGTTAGTTATGATTCCATTGTGAACAACAAGAAACTCGTTTCCCTCTCCGGATGTCTGTGGATGACTATTGATGGGTGATGGCGGTCCATGTGTTGCCCATCGGGTGTGAGCTATTCCAGCATGATTCTCGAATTTTTTTTGCAGGTCCAACTCTGTAATATCAGCTTCTGTTAAATGCACCAAACCTAAAACTTGTTAGAAAGAGAGAAAAGGAGCGGAGAATAAAGAAATACTTTATCATACTCCAGGAGATTCACGTTTATCTACAAAATAGATACATTCTAGAGACCATAATTTGACTGAAATGGCTTCCTTCAAAGGGTTTCGTCATTTTGGGTGAAGCAGTAAAACCCCAAGATATTTTCAACCACCGGAAGTAAGACCAATAAGCTATTAGTCTTTCTTTGCCCATCAAAATGGTTGGGAGAACCCTGATTTTACAGTGGACTCTTAGTTAATCAATCTTTTGAACCCTAATTCTTATCCAAATTAATTCTGAAAAGTCAACTCCCTCTAAGCAACAGCTGCAAAATATCATCATTCTCTATTGATCTTCGAGACCTAGATTTAATTGCAATAACATCCAGCATTTTGCACATAATCCTAGACATCTTATATATAACAGAAAAATATAATTTGCTACCACAAATCTAGGAAAACGCTACTTTTTTCTATCCCGTTCAACACCCTGATGTAATTGCACATTTATATCGATACCAGACATCTGATATAACTGAGAAGCCTCATCAGTTTCTACGATAACTATGGAATATCTGGAAATTCGTACATCAACCAAAGAAACCGATTCTGAAGTCAATTCCAAGACACGAGCGTTTGTCTCTGATGGCAGTATATAAACCAGATCCTGCTCAGCATCAATTGGAAGAAGACTTCGAACTATCCACGAAACGGGGGATCGGCAAAAATGCTCAGGAGAAAATCCTGCCTACATTCGACATACAAGACGTATGTGGAAAAGAAGGAATGAAGAAGAAGGTGTAAAAGAATGTAAACCTTTGTAAAAAGTGGTGACAAGACTCTCGATCTTTCCTTCTTGTCGATAGACTAGAGGTGGAGGAGAGGGTAATGCGCGACCGGAGGACAGCACGACGGGCTGAACTGAGGGGTCAGCATCGAGGGAGATTCCCGCGGAATCGTAGCCACGATACTCCAATCTCCGCAGGCCATTGAACAGAACTTCGACGATATGCCTCCTCTCCCTCGAGTTGTTGTAGTTGAGATAGGCGAAGATCCCACACATGGTTCCCAAGTTCGGAAGAATCGCTTGTGGCAGGAGACCTTGGAACTAGGAAATTGCAGGATTTGTGTCTCCAATCGAGAGAAGAAGAAGAAGACGACGACGAAGAAGAAGAGGACCACGACGAGGAGAGAAAGCTATGGCGATTTCGATGGATCTGAAGGGAGAAGACAAGCAATGAACTGCTCTTGTTTCTGTTTCCTTCTTCTTCTTCTTCTTCTTCTTCTTCTTCTTTTCTAACTTCTTTTGAAGTTTTTTCCCATTTCCTTTTTTGTGTTCTCAGAAGAAGAACAAGAAGCAAAAAATAAGAAGAAGAAAAAAAGAGTCTTCATTTTGGAGAAGAAGTCAATATGTGTGTTTTTTGAAAAATCAGAACAAAAACTCTTTTGACTCTGTCTTCCTCTGAAGGAAGTCAAGATGTTGAAATTTGTATACTCCTTTCTGGAGTTTTCAGCACTGCAAGTTTCAGTACTCGGGTTCGTTCTTCGGATCGATTTTTACTCCTCGATTATTCTGTCCTATGATGCTTCTCTCTGCCCTCGATTAGCTTGACGATTCGATTCGATTCGATCCGATCTAATCCAATTGATGTTCCTTTGCTTGGTTTTGCTCTGATCTGATCTGATTCGATCCGATCCGATCGATGTTCCCTTGGCTTGTTTTTGCTCCCAATCTATGTTCCTCTGCTTGGTTTTTTTGCTTCGATCTGATCTCATGAATGCTCCTCTGATCGGTTTTGCTGGACAGTGCTTTTCTTCTTCGGTTCCATCGAATGCCACTCGTGTGCCTCTCTCTGCCAACGCCAGCTTCTGACCGATCGGTCTCTCTTCCCTTCCTCTTCCTGTTTGACCACCAATCGCTGCTTCCTCTGTGTCTGATCGATGCTTTCTTCCTTTCTTGGCCGATCCATTGGTTGATTGCAATCTTCTCGCAGTTTCCGCCAAGCTATGCTTTCAAGCAGTTCGATCGAGACGGCACTTTCTTCCTCCGCGCTTCCGATCCAACGATCCGATCTCTTCGATATCTCAGATCACCGTCGCTCGATTCCAAAGACTTCTGGGGTCTCGACCATTTCGCTTTGCGCTGCTCCCTCATCTGCTCAATCAGACTTCATACCCATGCATTGCTTCTGATGAATCGACCTATTTATTTAGGGGCTTAGTGGAAAAGCTCGGCCCAACCCTCCAAGATCACGGATCACAAGCGTCTCGATGAAGTATTCACCAACACCGTTAAACATAACGTGGCAAAAGTCAAAGCGGAAATGGATTTCGATTCTGCAAACATCCTTTTTCGCACGAATGCACATCATCATAAACTACGCGGAACGGAAGTCAAACTTCATCGCTCCCCTTCCAAGCCGATGAGAGACAGGAATTTCGTGAACACGTAGTGGTTTGACTTTAACGTCGTGAAGTCCACGTGCATATGCATCGATGATTGCATTGCGGTGCCCATTTCAATAACACCCCAGGTCTCGGAGGGTCTAAGCGATACAGTCACGAATCATCCAGCTCTGGTTTTAACCGAATAGAAGCGCTCTTCGGGCACAAAAGGATCGAACGAATGGAATCCACGCTCGGAATCGATAAGCAGCAAAGTCGAGCGTTGCAGATTCCAGATCGGGGCGCGAGCGAGGAACACGTTCTCCCGATCCGCATCAACCCCTTGCCGAGGCTCCGATCCGGGATCACGCAAACGCATTCGTCGAGCCTCGTGAATCTTGCATCACAGATCACTTCCAGTTGCTAAAAGTGTGAGCAGAAACAGAATCTTTTCAATTATTTTTTGGACTCTGGATTGTGTGAGGATTTCCCAAAGAGGAAACATTTTTTATGCCTGAAACTGGAAAGTTTTCCCCACGTCGAACAAAGGCCAAAACTCTAACCCATCTCGACCGTCCATTTCAGAAGGCAGATCCCGTCCGTCCGTCCGTCCGTCCTCTCCAACGAACGAAACCCTAACTCTGTTCTGACAGTCGAGGTCGACGGCCATGGCGTCTGCTTGAATCGGCAGCGGATTCTCGTTCCTCTCGGGTAAAGCTCCTCGCATCTCTCGCCTGCTCCTCGTACCATTTCGGCTTCCTTTCGTGCTCCAGAGAAGAGCCCCAAGAGAGCACCGCATGTCTCTCTTTGTTATGCCTTGGGGGATCTGTCCATTTGTTTTGATATCCAGCACCACTCGGGCCGGAAATCACGCTCCGCGTATCTGAAACGCGAGCGATTGCTTGCGAGCAAGCGGAACAGATTGATTGCTCTTTGGAAATCTGTTCCGCTTGCTCCCAAAGCAATCGCTAGAAATGTTGCTGTGGGTTTTGGAATTATTGCACATTGGATTGGGTTAGGCTGGCTAGAGATGTTGCTGTGCTTGTTCATGGAAGTAATGCTGCCTTGGCTAGCAACTCATTCACTTTGTGGGTTAGGCTGGCTAATTTGGAACAGATTGATTGCTCTTCTAAATTTGGAAGTAATGCGTTTTGGAATTATGCACTTTGGATTGGGTTAGGCTGGCTAGAAATGTTGCTGTGCTTGTACATGGAAGTAATGCAGCCTTGGCTAGCAGTTCATTCACTTTGTAACAGATCCTATATCCTAATTTTGTATGAACATGATGTGATATTGTTTGGTGCTACGCTGAAGAACGAGCATCAAAGCTCGAACTTTCACGAAAGCCTAGAGATGGTAGTATTTAGACAGTAAAAATCAGGAACATAATCGTAATCCGAGTAGCAAAATCAAACATGGTGCATGTAAATGTTATTTGCTAGCCAAAATTTTAAACACTACACCCTTGGCTAACAAATAATTCTCTTTGTAACATATGCTAGATTTGCATGACCGAATTATGCAGGATATTTATCTTTTGCTGTTAGATTGAAGAAGCCCAACTTTTCCTAGAGATGGCACCATTTTGACAGCAAATTTAAGACAGGAATTTGACTGTCACTAAATTGTATTCAGGGTCTAGATTCCACACAGTGTCTCGTCGCATAACATATTTGGCTATTTGTGTCAAGCTCTGTATCGGTCAAGTCACTCATAAGATCCTTGCTGCTTTTATTATACTTAAATCGGGTCACCTTCAGCAACTTGTTGCATAAGAAATCACCCATTAAACTCTTCTAACTCTTGATAACAGGCTTGCAGCTCTGATCATATTCAAATTCGCTAATTGACAACTTGTTGCATTGACTCCTTGTAATTAATGTAGGCGATCTGGATGAGTTTGTGTTAACTCACACATGTTTTTGCAGATTTGAACTGGCAGAGAAAAGGTCCACATGTCATAGAAGCAGCATAGTGACACATGGAGAGTGTTTGCGCATATAGAAAGCTTCTCAGAGCTGTCAAAAAGCATGTAACAAATGACCCCAACAAATCGTCATTCAGGAATTACATTTCGCAAGAATTTCGTAAGCGTATTGATCAGAACGCAGACAAAGATACTGCGAAGAAGAATTTACAGCTCGCTGAGGACTATGCATCATTGCTTAGCAGTGTTCACCATCACAAGGTATTACCTAAGCTCTTTTGTGATAAAATTTTGGTCGAAATACCTTAATACATCCCTTGCATTAAGAGTGACGTAGATGGTGAAAGATCTACAACATGTGATAATGATTATACAGATACAATCTAAATTCAAATGATTTCAAGCTTTAGGACCTAAAAAGCAATGAGAAGTACATGGGATCAAGGTTTTACTCGCTGATATAATTTGGGCATAGTTATCATCACAGCTGTCTACAGCTTCCTATGTGAAAATCGTTACATAGCGGGAACAAACAAAACCTCCATGCATAATGCTATGGTACAGTGTCTATGTACATGGCCTAATGGATGTATGGCAGTTGGCTTGAACTCTTTTCGTTCATAAACCTACCCAAACTATCAATTCTAGTGAGGCATAAATTTGTTTCTGCTGTATATCTAACAAAATCGTTTTAAACTTGAGAGTCGTTTCGCTTTGCAGGAGCTACTTTTCTCATACAACATAGCGATAAATAGAGAGGAAGAGCAGAAAGAGCGCATGAGGAATACGGCGGAAAGAGTTGGGCTCAGACTTCCAAAGTTAGAGTATGAAGAAGAAAAATGAGTGGATGCTATATACATCTGGCGTTCTCTCACCCGACGATTCATATGTTAAAATGCTCTAATACGGTTTCGCGGACCGTCCATTGTGCTCTCAAATAAAATCTTATTATACAAGACAATTTGAAATTCATCGCTGCGTAGATAAAAGCTGGTTAGATGGAGATGTGAAACATTATGCAGAGGCCTTCAGTTTGGGGGATATGCATGAACCAGAAAACCAAAGCCACAAAACTAGATTAGGCTGTCAATAGAGAAATTCGGCTTCAGCTCATTCGAAGATGTTTTATTAGCATTGGAAAGAGGGATCGACGTTCCATGCGGATCCTGGCAAAAGGTCCTTACAAGTTTGGATTGTACAAATTGTGAAGAGTTTGAAAATAGGTTCAGTGGTATAGGAGAAATAGAGGATGAAGAAAGCTCTCTAGAGAGAAGCGAAGACATGTTTGCAAAGGCCTAAATGTCGGGAGTGTACTCGGAGCAGACTCTTAAAGGGTTTTCAAGGTCTGCTCTGATGGGTCATTATGGTGTTGCCAGATTGGAGCTGGCTGCTATGGTCAGCCATCGAATTTACTCGGTTGAGCTCTGTTTAATCCGACATAGCGAAGCTAACCCAATGCTGCTTAGCGTTATGGTCAACCATCGAATTTACTCGGCAAAGCCTGTACGAATCCAACGTAATAGCAATTGGAAGCGAACCCGATTTTCCAAAGGTAGGCAATACAACCAGTCGAATCACTCGGCTGTGCCGCTGAGCCAACGCGAGTTTCACGGTTTCCGATCGGGGCCGTCGTTGCAATGAGCCATCGAATCACTTGGTCGACGGCCTGAGCGTGATTCCAGCGTAACGTTTCGTCGAAGGCCAACGCGAAACAGCAGTCGGAGGCGAAAACCCCCGATTTTTTTCCGAGGCGAACGCTGTTCTTCCGTTGGTTTCTTCGATCAGGGCCGGTGTGGGTGAGCCCCTGATCGAATTAATTACGTACTCGATCCCGAGACTTGTTGTGCGATCCAGCATATTATGCAACAATAACAGAGTAAGCTGTAAGCTATAACCCCAGTTCTCCGAGGGCAGATGATACGCAGTCAGAAACACACACAGTTCGTGTGTGTTTCTCTCGTTCTCGTCCGGACACATTCGCACCGTGTGAAAACGCTTTTGTCCGGACAAAGTGGCGCTTGTAGTGTGAACGCGGAAAAGTTGACTCACACACGACAGATGCAGAAAGAGTAAAGAGAGAAGAAGAAGAAGAAGAAGAAGAAGAAGAAGAGGACGACGATGATGGCGATGGCGATGGCGATGGCGATGGCGATGAAGAAGTAGCAGGCGATTAAGCGCGAGGAGTATAGCAGACGCAACGCCATCATCCGATCCGGAGCAGCGGCAGGAAGGTTTTGCTGGAAACGATTTCGGGACGAAGTAGAAGAAGGCGGAGGACAAATCTGAAGAAGAAGAAGAAGAAGCCTTCTTCTTTCTGAAGAGAAGAAGGGGGAGGAGGAGGAGGAGGAGGAGGAGAAGCAGCAGAAGAAGAAGAGGCGTGGGAGAGACGGAGCATCGTCACAATTTGAAGAAGGAAGAGGGAGAGAAGGCGAGGAACAGGTTGGAGGCGAAGAAGAAGAAGAAGAAGAAGAAGAAGAAGAAGAAGAGGAATCGCGTTTGGAGAAGGAAGAGGAGAGAAGGCGAGGAACAAGTTGAAGGCGAAGAAGAAGAAGAAGAAGAGGAATCGCGTTTGGAGAAGGAAGAGGAGAGAAGGCGAGGAACAAGTTGAAGGCGAAGAAGAAGAAGAAGAAGAAGAAGAAGAAGAAGAAGAAGAAGAAGAAGAGGAAGAGGAATCGCGGCTATGGCGCATACTAGAACTTCTCCGCGCACTTCGATTGGCACTGCTCTTCTTCTTCTTCTCCTCGCGTGCAACTCCCCAGGCGCGCTTTCTTGGTCTCTCTCTCCGTTTCATCCGAAAGACCTTCTTCCTGCTCTTCCTCATGAAATCGCCTGGCCGGTTCTGAACACATTCAGCAACGCCGTGGATCTGCTACCCAAATTCGTTTCCACTGTCGGGTTTTTTGGCGGGAACACCACTTCCTGGACCGGATCTTGCTTCACTGAGAATCACGCTTACATCGAGCACACAGAAAATGGTGCAATCTTGCATATTCAGGTCAGACCCTAGGAGCTTGCACTTTTTTAACGGTGCTCATTATTTTATGTTTTTCACTTCATTGATTTGTGGTCCTGATGCATAATTCCTCTTTTCTGTATATGCTTTTGTTGTTTGGATGAACAATTCTTTAATTGTTTGGCTGGTTCTTGTTTCCTCTTCAAATGTTTTGTTGATTGGACGAACACTTATTTCATGTCTCAATGGTCCTTCCTTTTACTGCTTCGCTGGTTTGATGAAGATGGCTTCAAAAATCGTTTTTTTTTGGTTTAATCAACTGGTTTAATAATTTGATGCAGGTTTTCTTACGTATTCAAGAGTCCATACATTTCGAAAAATTCTATGGTCGTTTCAATGATCATAATTTTTCTTTGAGCAGTTGTTGCTTTATAAAGATTTCTTCAATTGTTATATTTCCTTCTTTCTTCAATGGATTACTTCTTTGATGAACTTGATATGCTTGCTTTAATGATACCCTCATTTCTCTTTCCTAGAGCTTTCTTTGATTGGTATGCATAGGCAACACGTCCTTCTTACTGGTTTTTCAAAATCTTTTATATGCTAGTATGATCCTAGATCATCAAGCTCGTTGTCACACCCTTATAACTGTCTCTGCATGTCTATGTCATACAACATATGTGCATGTGTAAGCATACACGTATCTTGCTGTGGTACTCTGAGAGTGTGCAATTAATTAAATCTTCAATTTTCTACAGAAAGACTGCATACCAAGCACAATCATACACTATTATGCACCTTATTTATCAAGCAATCCTTAACAAGGACTATGATATGTAACTTTTTGCTGTAACAATATGAGGATTAATTTAGAGATCTAATGAACAAACTTAGCCTCTATCGTATATACGAAAGAGGCATTTAACATTTATCAAATCAATAATGTCTCATTCCCTCAATGCCTCGTAGTTCATGTAGTGGTCATAAATTGTTCAACTACGTATTCTTTGTACTCGGAGCATGATCAACTGGCTCAAGACCTCGAGTCTTTTCCTTAAATTATCAGATTTCCTTCATTCACATGTCTCCTGCATGTATGCAAGATCTGTTTACTTTCCATATTTTCACACCTTCCATGTAACCCCTCATGTGCATCCTTCAAAGAACACATCTGCTCTGGTAATATGTCAGTGAACCCTAATGTGAAAATTTTACAAAATCATACACACACACACAGACGCACACACGCTTTGTTTAATTTATACATTTGCTTTTCCTTGTGTTTTAAACTTTTTTGAACTATTTCTTCCTTTGTACAGACTGGTCGACCGGTCAGCTGGGCGTGCATGGATCTTTACATTTTCGCAACTGCATACAGAGTCACATGGGACTATTTCTTTACAGCTCGCAATCACACGCTGAAGATTGACAAGTGGGAAGCTGGAGAGCTGGATTATGTATGTAATTGAAAGCCAGTAATTTTTCCTTCATACAAGGAACTTACATACAGATATTTTAGACAGAAAAATTGTGCTCATAAGCATCTGAAGCAGCTATATTCTGAAGATATTCTGGTGGTGTATGTTTTAGGTGAAACAACGAGGCATTTCTGTGTTCTTGATGCCAGCTGGTATGTTGGGCACAGTAGAGTCCTTGTTGGATGTGTTACCTCTATTCTCGAATTCAGGCTGGGGGGAGAGTTCAAATCTAGCTTTCCTTGAGAAGCATATGGGAGTGAAACTTATTAAGAGGAAGCAACCTCTCATTGCAAACTTCTCAAAAGATGATATTAAGTCTGGTGACTTTCTTGCAATGTCAAAGATTCGGGGTCGCTGGGGAGCATTTGAAACTCTAGAGAAGTGGGTGACTGGAGCTTATGCAGGTCATACTGCTGTCTGTCTAAGGGATGAGGATGGTGAGCTATGGGTTGGTGAATCTGGCCACGAAAATGAAAAGGTGTGTTTTTTCTCAGCACATTCTGAAGAGTAATGCAATTTTGTCAGCATTGTTAAACAAAGAATGATGACAGTGTCATTTAACAACCATGATCGTAATTGGTTTTATGAATAGGGAGAAGAAATAATTGCTGTCCTTCCATGGGATGAATGGTGGCAACTACAACTTAATGATGTTGCTCATTCACATGTTGCACTCCTTCCATTGCATCCTAGTATGAGAGCAAGATTTAATACAAGTGCTGCCTGGGAGCATTTTCGTAAGATGGAAGGTAAACCATACGGTTATCACAACATGATTTTCAGCTGGATTGACACCGCAGTTGACAATTTTCCACCTCCACTTGATGCTCACGTGGTAAATAACAAGGCCTTTAAGAAATGCATTCACTGGTTACACGAGAAGATATTCAAGGCATCCTTTATTTGCTAACAGGTCATGTCTATAATGACAATGTGGGCCAAAGTACAACCTGCATATGCAGCAAATATGTGGAATGAAGCCCTCAACAAACGCTTAGGAGTAGAGGTATGCTTTAACTAACAGTGATTGAATTGTGTGACTGCTGAAACTCACTTGCATAAATGCTAGGCGTAGTAGCATTTTATTTATGTGGAATGAACCAATTGCTATTATCACTGAGAGTGATAACTTTTCGGAGGTGTTCCATTTCTCAACATACCCCTGTGCCTGAGTGTTCTTGTCTGAACCGCTTGCCAGCAAGTTTATGCATGTTTTTTCTACTTCAGACTGGATTACTTCTCCTTCAAGCTCCCAAGTGCTCCAAAGAATGTGCTTGTGAATCTTACGATAAGCGCATGTTTATAATCCACTGCAGGGATTAGATCTTCCGGGCATTTTGATCGAAAGTGAGAAGAGGGGAATACCATTTGGTGAACTCTTGGCAATGCCGGAGGATGATGACTGGATATATAGTGATGGAAAGTCAACGTCATGTGTAGCCTTTGTTTTGGCTATGTACAAAGCAGCTGGTTTGTTTGGACCATCTGCTGATAGGATTCAAGTCACCGAGTTCACAGTATGTATCTACTTACCTTCTTTCCATTTAGCACATTATTATTCTCGTTTAAGTTTTGATTTACGGACTTTTGCTTGCTTAGATTCGCGATGCCTACATGTTGAACTTCTTTGAAGATGACGTGTCACGGTTGCCGGCATGGTGTAAAGCTGCAAATGATGCCAATGGGATGGGTTCTTTTCCTTTCTGCCAATTGCTTGGGGAGTACATGATAGAACTACCAGGTTACAACACGATCGAGCCATATCCGCACATGAATGAGAATTGCCCAAGTCTTCCACCTGATTATTTCAGACCCGAGAAATGCTAGGCAGCAGGAATTTGATTGTATAGATCGACGGGACCCGATCAAGAAGGGACAATCAGAATCTTAATTCTGCATTTCATATTCTGTACATAACTTGATTATCCTAATTTCTCATTCTCCTGAGAGTTCAACTGAGGTGCAAAGCTGAGAAGCTGAACTCGGCGGAAGTGGGAATCCTTGGGGAGGAACCATTTGCTATGGCTATTGGTGGTAGTTTGAAAGCTATATTTTATGGTCATGTTCTTATTTGAAATGTCTTAGCATCTAGTAAGCTCCTATTAAAATGCATGAGAAGAAACTGTATAACTAATAAGAACAAAGTCTCTTTGCAAAGCTTAGACTGCAAAGTCAATTCAATCCTGATAATCTTGTCAGAAGTCTTGTCTGTAAACATGTTGAATCTGCTGAATCAAAGCCTCCAGCAAGCATATGTATAGTCAGTTTTTTAAAGGATATTGTTTCATGTTGTATTAGTAGCAATCCTTCTTCATGTGCATCAAATTGAAAATTGTTATCAGACATTGAGGTGCAGTCAGAAGCACTGTTCTCGTTTGAGATTTTGATGGAGGAAAAAACATTAGGGCCTACCGACTCGAATCCTCCATCGAAGCTCGCTAATCCAAATTACCAAAATCCATTCGACACCCTCTTGGAAGCTGCCTAATCTAATCGAGTTTCTCGCTCGAATGAAAGCGCAAGCCGACAGCAGTCTCAATTGTTAGAATGCCTTTGCATCCACATTCTGGTGACATGTTACTACCATTAACGCATTAAGATGACACCGGTCAAGTACAAATCTTTAGTGAAGTATCCAAAACAATTAATCAGAAGTGCATGGTTGTCGGACATTTAGCTCTACGACAATGCTCGATATCAAAGCACACAGAAATCCTCAATTGTGCCACGGAAGTACGACACTTTTTTTTTCACTATTAGCAATTCAAGAGCATGTTTCATGATGCTTTGACAAAAAGGCTTTTCAGACAGATTGATTCTGACGATACCAGCACGAACTGGATTCTGACCTTGTTACATCTCTTGTAATCTATTATTAGCAAGCTGATCGACCCGACATTTCTATTATTATTCCCTGTAATAAATCAGGTGCTCGATTGTCAACCAGGGGAATGATCACCTACAGTGAAGTCCCCCTTTTTGACACTGGAAAGATGCTTTTAGCTTGGTAACGATCCGAAAGCAAGGGTTGTGAACAGAACGAACCAGAGTAGTTATACTACATCAAGTAAGAGGCGATTCTGAGCTCCATGTGCCCAAGATCCTGATGAAGAACAAAATTTTTGAGAGCAAGATGAAGAGAAGAAGAAGAAGAAGAAGAAAGAAGAAGAAGAAGAAAGAAGAAAGAAGAAGGTTGTATTTGATCAGCTGAGGTGCTTTGGGTATGCGGTATAGTTGGAGCTTGAGGAATGGTTTCTTATTTGGTGGACTTTCTAGAGCATCTCAGCACATATGTAAAATAAAATTTCTCAATTATTTCTAGGGTTAATTTGACAATTCTTTCCAATCATTTTTATATGGAAACTTTGTTCCTAGATGAGTTAGATTTATGTCATTTCTGTATCGCAGCAGCTCGGAAGCTTGCCCTTGCCACATCGCTACTTTCGGAGCAGTTTCCGATAGCGAAACTTTTTCCTTATTATTATCTTTTCTATATCGTCGTGTTGTTTTAATGTAGACACACATTTTACTGGAAAAAGATTAAGAAGGAAGAAGGGAGAAAACAAGAGTGAGCAAGAGAGAGTGTTTTCTTGGGAAGTGGAAAAACTCTGGATTTTGGATGAAGAAGAAGAAGAAGAAGAAGGAAAGAAGACTAATTCTTGTTGTTTGTTGTTTGTTGGGTTCTTTTTCATTGTCTGCTGGCCTGGGAAATCTTGACAGTTAATTCGGTTGGCCCACAACTCTAGAGGAAGAAGAAGAAAACCTTGGCACACTCACGCGGCATTCTCCCCTTCTTCTTCTTCTTCTTCTTCTTCTTCGTCTTCTTCCCGTCTCTCTTCTGTCTCTGCCTTTCCCTCTCTGTGCTTGCCTGCTTGAAGCAGAAGCACTCACTCTCACGCACTCTTCTCTCTCTCTCTCTCTTTCTCGTCCTGTACCTGCGTCATTGCTCCTTCTGTTTGCAGGCTCAAGTAGAAGGGGTAAAACGCGGTAGGCGGAAGGAAGGAAAGAAGGAAGAGGGTAGAGAGGAGAGCGAGCTGCAAGGAAGGAGGGACAAGAAGAAGAGGACACCGCAGTTGAAGAAGGAGAAGAAGAAGAGGAGGAGGAGGAGGAGGAAGAAGAAGAAGGTAAGAAGAGGGAAAGGAGAAGAAGAAAGGGAAGAACTTACCACAATTGTTTCAGATCCAAAGGATCCAAAGAAGAAGGAGGAGGAGGAGGAGGAGGAGGAGGAGGAGGAGGAGAAGGCGAGACGAGGGAGCAGGAAAAGGAAGGAAGGTAAGAAGAAGGAAGGAGAAGAAAGGGAAGAACTTACCACAATTGTTTCAGATTCAAAGCAGGAGGAGGAGGAGGAGGAGGAGGAAGAAGAAGAAGAAGAAAGGAAAGCTGCCACATTTGTTTCAGATTCAGAGAAGAACGGGGAAGAAGTGGGAGATTCAGACGCAGACGACGACAGAAGAAGATCAGGGAAAGCGACCACAATTGTTGCAGAAGGTGAAGAAGAAGAAGAAGAAGAAGAAGAGGGAGGAGCTGCAGCTGAAGGATGGGAGTGGCCATGAATGACGAAGATGATGATGGCTTCTCCCTCGCCAGGGACACGCCCTCGCCCGAGGAGGAGCCTCCCATCCTCTCCAAGCTCCATGGCCATGGCCACATCGCAGAGGACTCGGAGATCCCCTCCCTCGTCTCCCTCCTGTGCGATTGCATTGACAACAAGGACCTCACGCTCCTCAATCGCGTCCTCAGCGACCTCGAGACCATCACTGTCGAGTCCCAGCGCCTCAAATCCCTCGTCTCTGACCTGCGGCTCGAGCTCGACCATGAACGGCATCGGAACCTCGAGCTCTCCGACGACAACGAGAAGCTCTCCGTCGAGAACAAGGAGCTCCGGGCGCGTGTCCGAGAGCTGGAGCAGCTCTCCCCGAAGAAATCCGGTGCAGGAAAGAAGAGAAGGAAAGGAGGGCGGGGCAATGATGGGAATGCCGATGGTGACAACCATGATGATGATGATGATGATGATGATGATGATGATGATG
>JBBBWG010002037.1:19557-34143 GCA_037176905.1 Azolla pinnata
AGGGCGGGGCAATGATGGGAATGCCGATGGTGACAACCATGATGATGATGATGATGATGATGATGATGATGATGATGGAAAGGTACTTCAGTGGAGAGCTCAGAGCTTGCATCAGCTTCAGGAGCTGGAGCACATGAATCAAGCTCTCCGGAGTGCCCTCAGCCGATACATCGCTTTACCCTCTTCAACATCAGGTATGCAATGTGCTTTTATATGCAAGCAAACATGTGGGGGTTGTGTGTGTATGACACTGTATAGATGTATGAAATTTGGTATCTGTGTATGCATGAATGTATGCAAGTTGGTATGTGTCTATGCATGTGGGCATCTGTGTATGCAATGGTTGTATGCAAGGTGGCATATGTGAATGTATGCCTTGGTGGATTGTGTTTATTCTATGTATGGACTCATCTATAATGCTTACTAATATATACATTCATGCATATAGGTATGTATTTATGTATGTGCATATGGATGGATAGACGTGTGTTACATGTGAATGTACTGTTGTAAGTACGTGGATGTATGTCATGGATGTATGTTTGTACTTGTGTTTGTGCGGATGGATGATGGATGGAAAGTATTGTCGTCGGAACACAATGGTTGCTTGAGAGAAATTAAGTCTCGCACTTGGATCCATCGCATTTCAAGCATCAGTAGAGAGAGTTTCGAATCACTCCTTTTCGTCGTAAAACAGCAATGGTTTTCTGAAACAAACTTTGGAATCTAGTCTATTGATCGCAATTCATTCACAGAAAAGACATATATAAAGCTGCTGGTTGATTTCAATGGTTGATTTCTGTTTTGAATTGGCATGGGAGAAAATGGAACGATATTGCATTGGTTGTCGCATAGATTTCATCTTCTTCTAATCTAATCAGTATGTCAATGGAGCTGCAGAGAAGCCATGTGGAGTAGGACACATGACCATATCCCAGGATTTGGGTAAGAATCAGAAGCATGGAGAGATACGCCGGCAATGTGAGCAGATTTTTCTCTTCTCCTTTTTTTTTCTGTTTTTTTTTGCGAATACAAGAGATCTTTTGTTTTATTTTTCACATTTTGTACAGCACCTTCTGCTACTCGAAGCTCACCTGCCAAGGAAATGGAGCGTCAGAGCTCTCCACAGAAGGACGTGATCAGGTAAACATTTTCTGTTTCTCTGGTTTTAAACACAAATCGTATGCTGGAGAATTCAGAATTACAAAGCATCTGAGTATGTTTTAGAAATCTGAAGATATTGATCAATCACAAATAGGTCATCAAGAAAGCTTATGAGTACCGAAAATTTGGCAAACTTGTTTTTTTTTTCATTAGACCATGAAAATTTGCTTTTGATGTAGGTTCAAAAGAGAGGAATGCAATCAATCGGATGAGAAGATTGGTGATCTTAAAAGAGAGTTGAAGGCAGTGCAGGTAAAACATTTTCATTATTTTTGTTTGTTTTTCTGCTTCGCAAGTGAAGTATTCAGCTTTGCCATATCCATTGTTTCAATCAATCACGTCGAAGGCATATATGTATATATACACATACATATATTTTCGTACATGCATCAGTGAGATATTTGATGCTGAACTCTTTATTAGGAGGAGCTTTCGATGAAAAACAAAGAGATCGAGAGGCTTTCTCTTATGGCAGAGGCATCTATGAATGTGTGTAAGAATCTTTGGCCTCGGTTTTACTACATCTATATCCTGAAATGCAGCATGATTCTTAAATGATATTCTATAGATTAAAGCACTTGTGAGGTTTTTAGTTGATATTTAACACTGACTAAACTTGTGGTTTTTGTCTCAGTGCAGAATGGAAGTGAATGCAACATCCAATACATAAAGGAGAGCTCTTCAGAAGAATCGAATAAAAGGATGCCAATGAATGCTGCAAAGGTAAAATTAACCATATATAAGAAAACTGAACAAACTCATTCTGTGTCTATGATTTGTGATATGCGAACGCGCACACACATACACACACAGAGAAAGAGGAAGAGAGAATAAACTGTGGTCTATGATTTGTGATATGTGAACGCGCACACACATACACACACAGAGAAAGAGGAAGAGAGAATAAACTGATGTATACACTCAAAAGTATGTTGATGATGCAAACCCGTTGTAAGCTATTAGTTTGCAATAATAGGACATGAAATACTTGAGTGTGCCCATGTAAGGTATTAGTTAATTAGCATACAGGATATGTAATACCTGAATGTGACTATGTAAGGGATTGCTTTGCTTGACATGACAGACTCAAATAGTAAGGGGATGAAGCAAACGCATTTGTATGTAAGGTATTACTTTGCATAACCTGATATGAAATACCTGAGTGTGGCTATGTCAGGTATTCCTTTGCATAACATGATAGACTCAAAAGTAAGGTGAGGCTTGTAAGGATTTGCTTTACATGACATGATATGTAAGGTATTACTTTGCTGCCTATGTATAGGTGGTGGAGGAAGACAAATTCAAAGCAGACATTGAAAGGCTGCAGATGACTGTAGAAGAGCAAGAATGCATACTGATTGGGATCCAATCACAGCTTGAACAAAAGAAAGAACAGCTCTCATTTGTCATGGATGAGAAGGTCTTCTATTTGAATCTTCTCATGCGTTTTCAACTTCCGTCTGACACAAAAAAAACTGTTTGTTTCTCGTGCACAAAATATGGGTGGAAACAGTACTGATAAGAATCATCTCAGGTTGTTCTGGAAGAGGCACTCAATTCAAGCCAATCAGAATGCAAGCAACTGTCTTCGCTGGTCAAGGTCTGTGTGTGTATTTGTTCACTAAACTATAGTGATCTCTTAGACAATAACAGCTTGTTAAGAATATCTTTAGGTTTCTTTGATCTCTCAGATGGTAACATGCTGTTAAGAATATCTATTAAGGTTTCTTTGATCTCTCAGACAGCAATAGTTTCTTATCTCATAAAACGCTTTGCATTTGGAAGTTTAAATCCGAATCTGCTTTCCAGGAAATGGACCAGAGAATGTCCCAACTCCAGAAAGCAGTTACAACTAGAACTACTGAGCGAGATTCCGTGATAGCCACTGAGAAAAAAGTAGGATTAACCAATTGGTCTCAATAAATAATGACATTCTAGATTAACATTTATGGGTGTTTTCAAGAAAAATTTCAACCTAAAAAGCAAATGCTACATGTTGACGTGTAGGAACTAGATGCATGGAAGCATGCAGAGGAGGAACTTCAGAAAAAATGCAATGATTTAATGTAAATTTTTGTAAATTTTATTGTTCCTTTCATTCAATATTTTTCTTTGTAGGCATTTCATTTCAAACAAACTAAATGCACCAAGCAAAGGTCAAACTGTCGTTTTCCTCTTATTGTGTTCCAGGTCCAATCTTAAGACATTAGAAGAACAGCACTCAGCTTTAAAAACTGAGTACAATGAACTGAAAAAAAAGGAAGATTTGAATAAATCTAACCACGATAAGGTATTGGAAGATCTGAAGAAAAGCCGGTAGGTATTTTCAAGTCATAAGCCAAGAAGATGTACAAAAGTGGGAGCATCAGGAATCACTAACCGTGCTCATGTTCTGTTTTAGGTCTCAACTGGAAAGTGCACAGAAAGAAACAGAGCAGCTTAAATCTCTTATCACTCAGTTAGACTCGACAAGAGAAGAACTTGTGGGTCGAAACATTCTTTACATAAAGACTGTTTTTTATGCAAATCTTTGATCATCAGAACTGAGATTCCATGTTGATTATACAGCTGGAAAAATTGAAGATGTCAATGGCAGATCGACGTTTATCAGAAAACCAAGTTAAATTACTAGAGATTGAAATGTATAGACTTTCCGAGGAAATGGATGTAAGGAATGCTGAAATTGAGAATCTGCATAAATTATTCGAAAGCCTCAGTAACGAAAATGATCAGCTCCATGCTGAGGTACCATTCTATTTACCCTGATGGATGCATATCAAATTTAGGAGCATTCTGTGCAAGACTTCCATATCTTGTGAATCCTTAAATCCAATGCCAAGAAATAATGGCGTCAAAAGGGTACTAAATTGCATGTCGGCTGTGTGTGCCTCAATAGATAAAAACACGAGATGAGGAATGTATGAAGCTCGAGGAGGACAACAATCGATTAAATGTTGAAGTTAGGCAGTTGAAGAAAGGTTTGGAAAATGCAGAACAAAAGCTGCACGGTGAGACACTCCTGGTTCAAAAGTCAGAATCCGAGGTACACAATGACAATGTGCATCATATATCATGTAAATATATATATCATAAAATTTCTTGACTAGTGTGGGTTATTGACATGGCTCAGGTCTCATCACTGAGGGATAGACTAAGTATGGAAGAAGAATCTAGAAAGGCAGCTGAAGACCGATGTGCAGCAAAGGTTGACCATGGGTTTTTGATGTAGACGAATTGTACCAGTTTTACTGAGTAATTGGATTTCTTTTCTTTTGAAGATCCTCAATTTAACATCTTTTTGATTCGTAGGCTGCTGAGTTGGAGAGTCTTGCTGAACACTTAACAACCACAACTTGTGAGTTCCAGGTGTGTTTAACTCCATTGCAAGGAATTACATTTGTCATACATAGATCTATTTGCGTTTTAGCATCCTCTTTTATATCTTTTTTCTCCAGCTTGTTAAGGCCGAGTTCTTACAAGTTGCCTCTGATCGGGAGAATTTGGTCGAGGATCTCAAAGATGTTACTTCCAGATTGAACTACTGTCAGCAGGTACACTAGTCATATATGTTAGTGATCTAAGCTGAGCTTTCTCACGAGAGGAATGGGTTTGTGCATGTAAGAGATTCATCATATGTATCTTCCTTTCTCTCACTTAATATTTGCATCTTCTTCAGTTAATCAGTGTCAAGGAAGAAGAAGGAAAATCTCTATCGAACTCATATAACCAACTTGTTGAGGAGTACCAACAGCTAAAACTTGCTGTGATGGAGCTGGATTCACAGGTGAAAGATACATGGTCATACAACTAAATTAGAACAGCAGATATAACTTCTCGCGCATACACACACATTTTTTATCATTGTCTTCTTCTTTTCTTCCATTAATCAACCAGGCACAACAACAAGGTTATCAGCTCCAAAATGCTGAAGATTTACTGCGAACATCACGAGAGCGCTCGGAATTTCTAGAAGAAGAATGTAGAAAGCTGAAGAGCCATTTGAAGGTAATTCATAACTGGTAATGGGATCTCAGTATGTAGCATGGAAGACCTATGAACGTATGTTGATTTGTTCTTGTAAAATGAAGTTTTTTCCAGTTAAGTTGGAAACAGTGAGGTTCTTGACACTCGACTGATTTCCAAGTTAATTCTTAATTTCGACAGGAGATGGAAAACCAAGTGGATAACCTGCAATGTTCCCTTTCTCAACGTTCAAGCCTTATTGAGAGCATGCAGCGGGAGAAGACTGGATTGATTTCACAGATAGCTTCGTTGAAAAAGGTAATGATCAAAGCATTGCAAAGCTTTTTAAGTTTTTATGCATCTGATATCGTTGTATTTTAAACCTCAGAGATTTTTTTATCAATGTAGATGACATTTGAGATCGAAGAGAAGAACAAAAGCCTCACAAGAGAGGTGAAAGCATCAGAGGCAAACAACCAGATGTTCATGGGTGTGATTCAGGGGAAAATACAGGTTTTTGCATTTTTTTACAATTCCTTGTCTAGGAGAAGCACCTTCATCTACGAGCAGTCTCGAACCCGGATTATCTTTACAGTAACATTTTGGACAGTTCTAACAGGAAGCTGAGTCTTACGCAGCAAAATATAGAATGGAGCACGAAAGAGTAAGAGAGCTGGATCAACTGGTTGCTTACTTCCGCACACAAGAGCACCAGCTACAGATAGAGATCAAGGTTTTTTTCTTTGTTCATCCAAAACATTGAACTACTAAAAGTTTTTGAATCCAGGTCCTGTTTTCTAGGACTAGGTTTCCTATCACCGTCCACCATTGCATCACATATTGCTATACAAAAGCTCTAAACGTGGGTTTAGGGTTTAGAGTTCTAGGTTTAGTTTTTGTATCTCGTTTCTCATTACAGAAAAAAATTGTATGATATCAGTATTTTGTTAGTGACTTGTTCATCTCACACATTGAACTACCAAAACTTTTGCATCATATTGCATGTTCTAGGACTAGGTTTCCTTTCACCATCCGTTTTTGCATCATGGCCGCTACAAAGCACTAAGCTGGGTGGGGTAGCAAAAAAATGGCATATAACCTATAATACATTTTCGGTAAGTATTTTTGACACATATTGTACGTATCTGACAAAATTAAATTTTTGATCTAAAAATTCTTCTGATATGGAGTGATTTCCCCTTGAAACGTTTTTGGCATAATTTATCATATGATACTTGCATGAACTAGAGAGACTAAAACGTCTGAAGTCTGGAAACAAAGGTTCTGTGTTTTAACATATTTTATCCTTATAATATGTGTTCTTAGCATTTTAGAGAAGGGTAGAATAATTTTAGAACACTTCTATTGCGTGCTAAAGATTACACACCTTTCGGCTTTAGGGTTCTAGGTTTGATTTTATTATCTTGTTTCTTATGACAAAAGAAATCTGTGATCATGTCTTTGCAGGATGTAAGTGCCAAAAATGTGATCATGAAAGATCGCGTTGCTTCCCTTGAAGAGCAGGTTGAAAACCCGAAAAACCAAAATTTTTGATGTCTTTTACTACTGCATTTATAACTCATGTTAGTACGTTTCAATAATAGTGAGACCAGAATCGATTGTCGATTTGGGTATTTTTTATGACTTTCAATATTGGTTCTTTTATCAGCAGCATGCACAAAATGTTCTTTGATTATTTTCTCTTTCTTTCTTAAATCTTTAAATCTGTGAGACAGATCCGGTTATTGCAAAAATCAAAAGATAGCCAGCGGGAAGAAGCATTTCGCCTGTCAAACCTGCTGAAGGACAAGGTAAAACTATCTTGCAAATCACGCTTAAGGTAGGGAAATCTTTATGAGGTATAACGAAAAATAGCAGGCAAAACTAAGCAAAACCAAATGAAGTATCAAGAGAAACAAATCTCCTCATGTTGAAATATTACACATTCCCCAGGGGGATCAGCAAGCTCTCCCTTCATTGGGATGATTCGTGAT
Source organism: Azolla pinnata (assembly GCA_037176905.1). Taxonomy (NCBI): domain Eukaryota; kingdom Viridiplantae; phylum Streptophyta; class Polypodiopsida; order Salviniales; family Salviniaceae; genus Azolla; species Azolla pinnata. The sequence continues at coordinate 26,679 of JBBBWG010002037.1, forward strand.
CCTCGACATTTTGTTTACACGTTTTTACATTTTCTCCGTTTTATTGTATCCAGACTAATGAAGAGAATAGAAGATGCAATCCCCTACATGGCCATGAAAACTATATGCTCCATTGTTTTTCACACCCTGCAGAATCTGAGGTAATACATAAGCCACATTGGTAGCATGTGGATACATGCACGCACATACACACATTCATATAAATATATATGCGTGTATTACATTTGGAATCGCATCGCAATGCATCGCATCGCATCGTTTTTGTTTTGATCATTTTTTTTTGTTTTCCATACGTGTGCAGAAGCTTCAGGAGCTTGAGCAGAAGACGATGTCATTAGCTGCAGATTTATCGAAAACAGAAGCACTCTACAAGGATTGCCTCTTGAGGCTACAAAAGGCTGAAGCACAGTAATTTACTCTCTATTCTGTTGTATTCCAATTCTGTGCACTATATCTTCAATCATGACACTTCACGTTTATTTCTTTCAATGTAGGCGTGCAGAACAAAAGAATGAATATGATCATGTTCTCTCCATACTTTCAAAGGTGAAAATAACAATTTATGCCACGTTTATGACACTCCGGAAAATCGTTAATTCTCATGTACTATGATTATCAAATCACAAGCACAAAGAGATGAAATCATTTATCAAAGAAATGCTGCACAGGAAATCCCTATTATTTTCCCCGTAAAATAAGCACATACTATGTGTTTTTCGTACCAAAAGAATGAAAAAGAAAAAATTAGTTTGTGGTGGGTTCATACATGTACGAACCGAATTTCGCATAACAAGTGAGTTTATAATAATACAATGCATGTATGTGGCAGCTGGCTTCAAGATGTGATCATCATTGGGGCTTCAAGTTGTCGATGATGCAACAAACCAATGGATCAAATCCTCTGATGTGCTGGTTTTGTTTCCAGGTCGATGATGATAGGTTACAGCTGCAACAGCGATGCCGGCAACTGGTGAACGTGGTAGGGTTAGGAGAAACGATGGCGAATACCAAAGGCTCCAATGCCCAACAACCGGAAAGCCGGACGACATTAGAAAAACCCAAAATAGAGGTTTGTTCCAATGTGCCCTGTGCATCAAGAATGTTCACAATGTGTGCACCGTTGGATTATGGGAGCCAAAAATTTTCTTCCAAGCTTGCCACTCTTTTTTGGGTTCAATTTGTACAAATTGCAGTCTTAATTTTTTTTGCCACGCTTTCTTCTTCTTTTACTCATGAATCTGGCATTCCCTCTATTTTTTGGTTTGTGTTGAAACCAGGAGAAGAAGAGCAGCAGCTGAGAATTTCCTTTCTTCCCCAAGAGCAGAAATGCGGTCCAGCCGTTTCTCGATCCCACCCTACGCTGGGTTTTCGATTCATTCAAACCGATCTTCCTGAAACGATCCGATCTTCGAGTTCTTTGCCTCCTTTTTTCTTCCCAAGCAGGCAGAAATGCTCATGATCGATCCGATCCAGTAGGATGCTCCATGGCAAAACCTTCCTTCCTTGTAAGTGGCATTGTTTTTACTCATTTTTCCATGGAAACTGGGGGAAAAAAAAAAGCCTTTGAGAGGCAAAGAGAAAGAGGGGGAGAGAGATCCCACTGATCTCCTTCCTGTTTCTTTGTTTTTCTTTCTTTTCAAGACAGGGTTTCAAGGCCCATGTAAAATTCTTGCTACCACTGTCATGGCATGAGAGAGCAAAAGCTTCTCAATTTTTTGCAAGTTCATCATCAGCCTTGTGTATGCAAACCTCGGAGAAGCTTTGCTTCCATGGAAAAGAAGAAGAAGAAGAAGAAGAAGAAGAAGTTAATTCCTCTTTCTCATATCATCTTCGATTCGCGCAAATACAAGCTGCGAGATTCGACGGAAACAACCCGGCGTGATGATGATCTTCTCTGGCTAGGGAACTCTTTATTTTTGTTCATATCGATCAATGGGTTTTGTCGACACATGCACAACAAAAAAAAAGGGGGGTTATGGCCCCATGAAGCGATGACAAGTTGATGAAGATCACATGAAAGGCACACAAGAGAGGCAAAATCAAATTCCTCTTCTTCTTCTTCTTCTTCTTCTTCTTCTTCTTCTGTTGCTGTTGTTGGGGGAAGAGCACCATCAAGAAGAAGAGCCTTTTGGCGCAGGATCACGGGCTTGCTCCCAACGAAAAAGCCGAGTGCATTAATGCAAGCAAGCACCAAGCCACAGCATCGATCAGAAGGTCAGCTTGCAATGAGGTAGTTGGAGGCGTTTAGGCATGATCGTTGTGTTTCGAATGATTCGAGGGTAATCGCACCAAGAAGCTCGGCGGGCAACAGGCTCCGATTTTTCGTCGCGAAGGGGAGGCCATCGAACACCAGCCGCTCGATCGACCCCGACCCCGATCCCGATCCCGATCCTGCTCCGATCCGATCCGATCCGATCATTGTCATAAAAGCTTCTCACGATTCAATGATTCCGCGTCAAATGCAGGTCCCAGGTTTTCCTTAGCCCTCGCCATCTTTGCCACCACCCTCGTGCCAGACAAAAAAATCGCCCCGATGCCAGCCGGCAGTGATCTGGCGAGAGAGCGGTAGATGGATCCGGGCGCTGCGTCTGTCGCTAGCCTCTGGCACCGACGAGGCATCGAACACCATTCAATGCGGAAGAGGAGCATCATCGGACCCGATTCCTTCGCAGCTCCGATCGCGGATCTCTAGCTTCGCTGGTGTCAAGATGCCTGTATGATGATGCTACTGCGGAAAAACGCGCATACAGCTAAGCCTTTTGGCTTGTTCAGAAGAAGAGGAGGAGGTAGCCCTCGAGCCGCCAAGTGGATGTCTCTGTGAGCTGCAATCTGCCGCGTTCCGATGCAATCTGTTTGATGATCAGTATGCCTTGATGAAGACCTTGATGAAGAACATGATTCACAGAGAGTACTACTTCTCAAGAGCATGATGATATCAGTCCATGAGTCAATGCTGCATATGCTGCCAATATCTCAGTTTGGTGGTGGTGGTGGTGTTGTTCATGTGTTTGTGACCACATCAAAGAAACATGATACTAACTGGCACAGAAAGAGTGCATGTATGAGAGAGAGAGAGAGAGAGAGAGAGAGAGAGAGAGAGACTCCATCAATCAAAACATGTTTGACTGACTCAAAAATATCACCATTTCTTGCAGTGAGGTTCAAGGCTGTATCAATCCCATTTGGCTCCCAAAACATTTGCTGCTCTTTCACCAGCTTTACAGTGCTTTTAAAACATGATGTGCTCCATTCAGATTGTGTTCCTGAATAATATATGCATACACTCTGTTGAGACATGGAGGAGAAAGCAAAGTCATAGGTTGAACCTCTCAAGGTACTTCCAAAAAATGCCTGTCACCCATTTTTCATGGGCTCATTCATAACAATGGCAATAATGGTGAAGGGGAAAAACAACATAGAGGTTAATTTTCACATTTTTCAGCCATCAAAGGGTGCATTTTGAATTGAATGCCCCATCACATTTTTCAGCCTGAAAACAAATCAGTTCTCAAACAATAGCAACAAAGTCAAAGAGAGAGAGAGAGAGAGAGAGAGAGAGAGAGAGAGAGAGAGAGAGAGAGAGAGAATTCAAATCTTGCTTCCACCTACCTACCTCCACCGTTGGCTCTCAAAACAAATGCATGCTCTGGAGGCATCGGTGGAGTTTGACAGTTAATTCAGGGCCGAAACACACAAATGTGAGCTTCAAAGTATAACACCAAATCATGAGAATGCATAACACCAAATCAAAGAAACAAAGGGCTTGACTACTGGCTGCCTCACATACTGTTAATATGCCTTCGATTACCATGTTTCTAACAACGAGATTGTGCACTCACTGATTACATAATTTCTGAGATATATATTTAGTCAAAAAAAAAACATAAGGAAAAAGGGATGAGTTTGAAGGACAAACACACTTCCAACTGTTGGAGAGGCACGCAGGGTCTTTTCTTAAAGCTTCGGGTTAAGCATTGGGGATAGAGCTGCAAAAGTTCTTATCACCTCTTGAAAAGCATTCAGACATTTCTTCTCTCTTTCTTTTCCATTCGGTAATGTTTCTATCTCAAATAGCTAGTTTAAGTCAGCATGATTTCCTGGTATTGTATCCAAAGCTTTTTAGCCCCGTGCATATATATATTCCAATGAAAACGATAACCCAAATTCCATATTCTTCAATGTCCAAGTCCACCACCATTCCCATATTTTTTTTCCGGCGTCTACTTTAATGGCCATCTGTAAGTCCAAATGCAGTATTCAAAAGAGAGGTTTTAACCTGATGGTTTCTTTCAAATCCCTTCTTTTTGCAACTCGCATTCATTTTATTGTGGCACATCTCGCTTCTTCACCCGAAACAATGGGGTCGATGCCTTGAGCTTTTCCCTTCTAGTTCTGCTTTGAGCCGCACTTTTCACTTCTTCTGGCAGTTGATGATCAGATTTGCCAAAATCTGACAGAACCCCATTGGCATGGCCATTTTTCTCCACGGATTTCAAGCTGGTTTGAATTTCTGTAGATACAACATTTTCTGACGCAGTTGATTCACAGACCGATGACAAATGAACTTCATTCAGAATATCGCCAACTGCAAGAACCTCAGAAGTAGCTTCCTCATCAGACTCTACAACCACAGCTCGCGCTTCAGATTCCATTCCAGAATGTGTGCTTGATTCGATCTCATGCATATGGATAGAAGCCATTTGATTGGACTTCATCTCATTTTGTTGAGAACTCCCATCGATACCCATCTCAATCCTTCCAATATGGTCTCCATCAGTAGAATCATCAGATTTCTCATGATCTTTGGTGTTTACAGGCACATCAACAGATGCAGATTCTATTTTCTTAGAAGCATTATCTGCTCCATTATCATGCTCCTCAGTTGATTCCTTGCATATTTTCATAATCTCAGAGATCCCGTTGTTTTCTGTGCTGCTTTCAGTAGCCTTGACCTTCAGACTTCCTGGCTGTGATCTAGAGAGAGATGACCGCAGATTTTTCTTGACGTTTTCCAAGCCATTCTTTTTCCCTTTCTCATCATTCCCATCTTTTAATGCTGTGGAAACTCCATGTGAGCTTCCAAGACCAGATGTGCTTCGTCTAGCTGGTACCAAGGAGCTTCCATTCTCGCCTTCAGCAGATATACCTATTGAAGTACTTCGTCTGTTGGAAGTTTGCAAACTTCTGTTCAGGCCTTCAGTAGCAGAGCTATTCCGTCTATTAAATTTGGGTGACTTGGCCCGCGTGGTAGGAATCTGAAATGCACATCAACACTCCTTTAGAGATCAGAGGATTTCGTAAATTGTGACTGAGAAAAAGATTGAACATGTCTCAGATGATGTAGCTCATATTTCCAATATATAGAAGCCTCAACAACCTGGTGCAAAGGGTTTTTTTACGGCATCTCACCCATGTGACTAGAATTTGGACACTGGAAAATGCTCGGTGATCATACATACTTTGTTTCGGTGAATCCTTAGCTCATCATCCACAACATGCGGAGCATAGTTCATGGATTCTGTGTTGTGTCCTACCCCATCAATTTGAACTATGCAATTTGAACATTTAGGTGCATGTGGCATGGATAAACAACTCATGCACTCATTTATATATACATCTAAATATAGGTGCATGGGTGGGTACACATGCACTCAGACGGTTCATAGGTTTTAGGGCTGCATAACTCGGACTCATAAATAGCTCGAATTCAGTAGCGACTTGCATTCAGTACATTTCAGACAAATTCAGTTTTTCAGTGAAGGAGGTTTTACGCTTTTGTCGTACCATGCTGATATAACACATAAGTTTCTAGCATGAAAAAGGATATGGTGAATGGCCATCTACTTGTAATTTTCTTTTTTTCTTTTTTGCTTGGTAGGATCTGATTTTACACAGGAGTTTCGCTTATAAAATACGCACCAAGAGAACACACATTTTTCGAATCAGCAAATTTGCGAATCTGCTTTAGGGACGCACCTTTTTTAACTCGGGTTTTGGAGGTATTCCTTCCTGATAGAATGTGGGTATTGGATTCGCCTTAAATGTCAAGCTTTTCCTGAGTAGCTTTATTTCTATTTCCATCTCTTCCTGTGCAATGACAAGATGTAGTTTAGAACATAATAACAAGACCTTGTTTACTCAGAGTGTACAAACATGTATGGTTTGATTAGACACATGGCACCTTTGTCTTTGCTTGAATTTGATTTTTCTCTTCTTCCTTAGCACTATGTATCTCCTCCAATTTACTATAGAACTGATATGGTAAAACCAAGATTAGCCTAAGCATATTGAGAATAAGTGTTTCCCAATCACAAGAAAAAAGGCTGCTACCTGTCTTCTCTTTTCAGCACGTTCTTCGCATTTGAAGTTGAAACCAGAACTACTTCTCATTGATGCTTTGGATTTCCTGAGAGGTGTTAAGAAAAGAACACATTCATACACAGATAACTGGATAAGAAGAAACATACTGCCACACTCTAGGTGTTGCTGTCAAAAGGATACACAGAAGAGACAGATTGTACATCATTGTCATCGTTTGCTTTTCCTTCTGCGGTCAATCTTCAGCAAAAGAGAACATAAAGAAATGTTCACAATAAGTAAAGAATCAAAGCAGCATCCCATCTATTATTCATGCTAAACCGATACACCAAAATGCCTGAGCTCACTTGGTTCTCTCTTCAGAAAGAGGTTTGATGCATTTGGGGCCTATATTCAAGTTAACCTGGTAAGTGAAATATCAATCATACGTGAATCAGACAGATTCATATACATCCTTGGTTTCCCAATCTGATAAGCAAAAGCTGATGGTATACCTGTACATCTTTACCCATCAGCTTCCCAATAGGCTGTTGAGGTGTTTTCCCCGCTCTCTCTTTCCCTACATATGAAGATCTTCGATCTGTTCCAGGAGTAAGAGACTGGGGCACAGTGCGAGCCATGCTGTTCAATGATTTGCGTGCAGACCCATCTGATTTTACAACTCTGGATTGCGATCCGGATACTCCGATCCTTGTTTTCACAGCCTAAGGTTTCCAGAAAACCAGCGACTTGTTAAAAACATACTGCATACACTCTACTGATCCATTTCTTGGGTATACAGCATTCTCATCTACAATCCTATGAATACAAAGCTCTCAGCTGTTTCTCATATCGTGCACGCTCTTCCTACTGTTCTTTGTACACATGCTACTATGCATGCAAGATCAATTAAATGATTACAAATCCTTCTGTTGCATGCCTCGTGGTACACTCTTTCTATCCCCAATTCTTGTGCACACAATACCATGAATGCATACAAACCCAGGCATATGAACACAAAAATCTCTTCTAGTTGTCTTCTTGTACATTCTGAATTTCCCTGTTCTTTGTTCACAACATATACTTACAAGAGCTCTCTCTCTCTCTCTCTCTCTCTCTCTCTCTCTCTCTCTCTCTCTCTCTCTCTCTCTCTCTCTCTCTCTCTCTC
>JBBBWG010002048.1:7566-22908 GCA_037176905.1 Azolla pinnata
GAGCAAGCTGCAGATTCTGGAGCAGAATGAATCTACACGAAGCAGATTCAGCAGAAGAGCGATTTGCAGATTGGGAAGCAGAGTCTACGAGAAGCAGATTCAGCAGAAGCCGGGGAGAGCAAGCCGCAGATTCTGAGGCGGCATCTCCACGAAGCGGAAGCAGAGGAGCGATTCGCAGTTTTCGAAGCGGAATCTACAGGAGGCAGATTCAGCAGAAGCCGGGAGAGATCATGAAGCTGCAGATTTTGTGGAAGCAGAAGCGGGAGAGCAATCTGCAGATTTTCGAAGCAGAATCAAACGCGAAGCAGAAGCAGATTTTGAAGCAGAAGCAGAATCAAACGCGAAGCAGAAGCAGATTTCGAAGCAGAATCAAACGCGAAGCAGAAGCAGATTTTGAAGCAGAATCTACGCGAGGCAGAAGCAGATTTCGAAGCAGAATCAAACGCGAAGCAGAAGCAGATTTTGAAGCAGAAGCCGGGGGGGGAGAGAGCAAAGCTGCAGATTTTGAAGCAGAATCTACAGGAAGCAGAAGGCAGAAGAAGAGCGATCTGCAGAAATTCGAAGCAGAGAATCAACGCGAAGCAGAAGCAGAAGCAGAAGATGATGATGGTGATGATGGTGATGATGATGATCGTGATGATGATGATGGCGCATGCATGGGAGCATACATACATATATATATATATATATATATATAATTTTTTTATTTTCGTAATTTCTGCCCTTTTTTTTAATTCACGGAAAAATCCGAAAACATTTTTCCGTTTTTTTAAAAAAAAATTCGCGCCCGCTTAAAATTTTTTAATCCTTTTTCTCTGTGGATTCCCAGAGGCTCTTGTTTTTCTCTTTTTGTTTTTTTTTGTTTTTCCTTTTTTAAAAACGCCATTTTCTTTTTCCTCCCTTTTTTTTAGGGCTCGTTTTTCCCCTTTTTCTTTAATTCCGAGTCTTTTTGTTTCTCTTTCTCGTTTTTGTTTTTTTCGGAGCTGATTAAAAAATATATTCTCTTCGCAAGAGCAGGGATTTATGACGCGAGAAATTCGTTTTTTCTTTTTCTCTTTTTTTTGTGCTCCGCGTTTTTTTTTCAGTTTTTTTTTTTTCTTTTTTTCGGGGGGGTGATTAATAATGCCTGCTTTTTTCCTGTTTTTTTAAATCGGAGTTTCTTTCAAACGATTGTCGAGATTAAAAGCAGAAAAGGAATAAATTATTAACTAATATACCCACATATTTATTTACTTTTCATTTATTTAATTTCTTTTCATTTATTTATTTATTTATTTTTGTGTCGTCGGGGTGGCGAATTGAATAGCCTCCTTCGCAACTGCATCAACGGATACGATAATAAATAAATAAATAAATAAATAAATAATTAATTAATTAATTAATTACTTAATCAATCGAGCAATTAAGTAAATGCTCTCTTTTTTACAAAGGAAATAGTAGTAAACGAAAATAAATATATATTAATGTATATATATTTTAATACATATATTCGTTTACCTGTATATAATATATATATATATATATATATATTGGAGAATTACCAAAACTTATAAATTTTATTTTAACTCCTGTAAACAAAAAAATTACAAATTGACGCCTAATCTTATCTTTCCCTAGGAATTAACATTCGATTAATTCCCTTAGTATTGATTCTATTCCCTAATCACTTCTCACTAATCGATCTGAATCGATTCCCTTGTTCTATATATATATATATATATATATATCTCCGATTGACAAGAGTCGGTGATTCCAAGAATCTAATTGATTGATAAACGCGTTCATTCGGTGATAGTAATCAAATGCTTGAGCGTTAATCGGTTTTTAATCCGATGTGGAATTGAGCGCACACAAGTAATTAAATTGGCTATTGGCAAATGTTGAAGGGAGATTAGTTCTTAATCCTTTTCAAGCGAAAATAGGCCCACTCCTTCTAGTTTTTAGTTGTTTTGTCTGTTATTCGCTGGATTTAATGCGTTTTAACGATAAGAAGGGAATTGGGAATTCAAAAAGCAAGCAATTTGTTTTTAAAAAGAAAACACAACTCGTTCTATTATAATAACATTCTTTTGCACGAGCGTTTGTTCTTTGTCTTGCTTTTATTGGTAACCTAATTATTTGTTGTTTATTTAGATTCCCTCACGTACTCTATCTAAATAAGCGAAATTTAGTTGAAGCAAAGAACCTTTCTCTTTTAATTAATGCCCACGAATGATGTTTCTCCTCTTTTCCACGGAAATCTTTCAGTTTGTTGAAATGGTTTGCGGAATGGATTCAATGCTGTTGTTTGATTTCGTGTTATTTTATCCGCAAATTATTGTACGTGGGAATGAATGGGCTCTTTTCCTAATGTTTATTCTGACCTTTGGGCGCTGCCATTCTAGTATTTATTTCCTTGCCATTGGAAAACAAAAGGGACCATTTAAATCTTGATCGATTAATTGTTATCATCAGTAAGCATTTGTCTTCTCTAATTCCATTTTCTTCATGCTACTTATTACTAGATGATTTACGAAAAGTATCTCGTGATTAGTTAGAAATGAGGGAAGCCCATTGGGATTGTAAGGAGCAAGGCTGATCATGTTTTGCTGACGAACTTGCTGCAACTTTCGCCGCAAACTTGCTGCAAATTTCGCTGCAACTTTCGCCGTGACTCCACTGCAAGCTTTGCCAGGATTCTGTTGCAAACGCCGTTGCACAGTTTACTGCGCAGTTGCTAATGAACTTGCTGCAACTTTCGCCGCAAACTTGCTGCAACTTTCGCCGCGATTCCGTTGCAAGCTTTGCCAGGATTCTGTTGCAAATGCCGCTGCACAGTTTACTGCGCAGTTGCTACAGTTCTTGCACCCAGTTTGCTGCGATGTATGCTAATCGAATTTTGCAGCAGCGCAGAGTCCCTGTCCGCCGATCTGGAGGAGTTGCGCTGTGCTCAGATCTGCCGGGATCCAGATACAAAATAATCACCCATGTATATAGTGATTTTCATGCCAATCGACTAGCGCTAAGACGCAGGATGGGGGGAAACAGATACCGTGGAGTAAAAATATAACTCCGCTCAGGCAAATATTTGCACTGCAAATCTTATAGAATTTGGGCCCTTGTGCCCATAACCGATGAAATTCCATTTGCTGACCCTGGAGGCTCTCAAACTGTGCGCGCATTGTATAGATATATATATCACTTGTTGCCATATTTCCTTTATTGTTTCTACTGGAGGGGTCGGTTTACCTTTGAAGAATTTCGTACATCGACCTTTCCATAATGTCCTTAATACAACACCACTCAACAATTTCTATAAGCTATTCGGCTTCTCAGAGTAAGGACAAGGAGATACTACTTGCTCGCTGTATGTGCTCAAAGCTATACAGGTAGTACATATTGCTTTCATATGCCATAGCTTCCGATTGCAGAAGGAGCCCAATACTACAGCTTGGAACCGATTCTGCTATACTGTGTTTGCCGCTGCCGAACAACAAGCAGCTCTCGATCACAAAACCCCCGCTCGAGTTGTCGAAGTCTAGATACCGAGATTTCTCTGCAGTCGTTGACAGCATCGAATGATGAAAGCCCTGCCTTGGCAGCCTGGGATCGATTCTGTCGCTACAGTCAGTGAACGACAAGTAGTTATCACTGCTTCAAGAGCTCGAATGGATTAAGGGAGTGCATGGTAAACAAAAGAGAGCTCATCTTCGTGTTCCTTGTCTGCTAACTTTTACGGCTCGGCTCCTCTTTGACTCACTATCGACCCTCGCGGAGCTCGTGTAGATGCTCTGCTATGAGATATATTTATTGGCCGACGATTCGGTCAATGGCAGATGCCATTCAGTGAACTAAAATGTTAGATGCTTTACTACCCCAAGCTGTAAAACATCAGATGAAGAGAGCTGACAAACGCGCGGAGATCAAAGGATAAAAGAAAAAAACTCCCGAAGAGTGTACCACAAGTGTATCTTTAGTGTGAGCTTGTATACCTAGACAGAAGGGTGATGGCATGCGAGCGAGAAACTCCCAGCGTATCTCTCGTTTCTTACACTTCCGAGGCTACGTGAAGCTTGACCCCAAAGCAGAGATGCAAATGAAGCATCATACCAGAAGTTCTTTCAGGGAGCAGCATCTGCAACATGACAGAATGGGATCCGACAGAATCTGAGACGGCTTGAGTCGATTGAACGGGATTCGATAGAATCGAGCCTGCAAGGATCGACCGATCGAGCCGAGCATTTCAAGGCATGCGGATGAATCTGGATCGATCAGCTGGGATGGATTATGGCAGGGCTCCCGAACTCGATCCCGCCAAACGAACGATCTATATACCCCACCACCGGATCGACGCGAATCTGGCATCGATAGGGGCTCGCAGAAACCCCCCCCCCCCCATCGGGCCAAATGATCTCTCTATCTCATCACCAGATTGACACGATCGATAGCACGATTCTTAGTCTAGAATGATTCTCAGCTGCTCTCTGTTTTTTTCCAACAGCATCAGCAAGAACAGTGTGATGACTTGGTGAGCCCAGTGGAAACGCCCAAGTGTGAAACCAAGATTTCAATGCTTTCTATTTTCTTCTTCAAATTCTTCTTCTTCTTCTTCATTTTCTTCTTCCTCAAATTCTTCTTCAAATTCTTCTTCTTCTTCTTCATTTTCTTCTTCCTCAAATTCTTCTTCAAATTCTTCTTCTTCTTCATTTTCTTCTTCTTCTTCTTCTTCTTCTTCATTTTCTTCTTCTTCTTCTTCTTCTTCTTCATTTTCTTCTTCTTCAAATTCTTGTATCTCTATCTCCGTTCCTTTCTTCCGCCTGAGCTATGGCGGCATCTCTCCTCTTCTCGTCCTTTCCCTGCGTCCTTCCGTCGAGGAACGGACCCTGTCTCCCGCACGCCCTCGCGACTCCTCCTCCCCATCCGCTTCTTCATCGCCCTCGCGACTTCTCGATCTTCGCAGCACCCGAAGCATCGGATCCGTTACCATCACCGTCTGCACAACCTCCTCCTCGTCATCATCATCGTCATCAGAAGCCTCTCCGATCTTCTTCTTCTTCTTATGCTGCTGCTGCTGCTGCTGCTGCTTCTCCATTAGTTTCCATCATTCCTCCTCTCGCTGCTTCTCTCCTCCTCTTTTCAGCTTTCTGCCCCCCAGGTATTCCCCTAATTCTATCTTCTTAACGGTGCTTTGTACATTTCCTCATTGTGAAAGGTGAAGGAACGTACGCTTCTTTGCAAAGCGTCAGGAAATCCTGTGATCCTCTCCCATTTGTACTTCCTGAAGAATATCACCGAAGGCGAATTAAATACCACTGAAAACTGTTGCCGGTGAAGACGAATTAAATATCACTGAAAAGTTCTGTGTATAATTTCTCCCTTTGTTTATGGATATTTTGTTTGCCTTTCTGCTTCTCTCTTCTCATTTTTGTTTATTCTTCCTTAAGATACATATCCTTAAAATTACTCCAGCGAGTCAAAAAAGATCCTACTTTGGTGTATCTCTTCTCTAACACATCTTGTGAACTCGCATCAAATGCGTTATTTCTTTGTAAACTTCAGCAGAAGTAAATCTATCAGTGTTGCTTGAATTCAGAAGGCATATTGTAGCTTGCATCATCATAGCTTTTTCATCTTCTTGTCTCTAGTGTTTCTTACTATGTCTTATATAAGTCAGGTTCATCATGTAATCTCGCTGAGGAAACTTCAAAATGATTTGTAATTTTCTTAGTCATCGGCTGCATGTCTTCCTTCTTAAGCAGTAAGTCTGAGCTCTAGGAAAATATCCTGTAATGCTTCGCTTCTTCTATATGTACTTGTGTTTTGCTCTTATTTAGAAGTAAATCTTCTTTCAAAGCTTGATCAATTTCTGAAATGAAGATCAAAATCATGATCAAAACTATAAATTTAAGCACTCTAGACCATCTATCTAGATCCATGAGTATTATTTGGTTACCACATAGAATTCTTGTATTCCAACTGGGAATACTAATTTCATTGATCCATTGTTGTAGGCGAAGCTGGAATTTTCTCAGGATCACCTGGACTAACATCCTTCGATCTTCCATCATTACCAACACCGGACATTCTAAAGAAAATTCAAGGTTTGTTTTGTTTAACTCGTTGATACTAAATTTCTTCTCATCCATGATGTTTGTTGTATTTGACTTTTTCCTCGTGCATACATACCATTCTATTTGCATACATCAGTCCTTGATTTTCACATCAATTGGAGCAAGAGAATCTCAGAAGGATCTAATCTTTAAGATGTAGTCATTCATAAGCAAAACCTTCAGTTGGATGCTATTCAACAATTGTCAATGTCAATGTTCGTCAGAGGGAGTTTTGGTTGTGGCAAAGAACTCTTTAGATCCCCTCATGCATGTTATTTTATTTCTCAGCTTGGCATCATTCATTCTGTAGTTATTTGCAATGTGTAGCAGAGAATCACGTCGATTTAGCCTAAATACCCTTGCCCAAGAAGCGACTGGTGCATCCTGTATTTCCAGATGCAAAGCTAGTCATTATTGGCTCATGCCTAGAGTTGAACATATCTTTGTCGTTTTCTCTTCACTCCGATTTGGTTTTTTTCAATGAAAGATGTAGTGAAACTCGTCAATGCACAGGCTAGCATTGGGCAATGATAACAAAGGTTGACATGGGTGAGACGATTCTTGATTGGAAACATTGTGCACATCACAGGACAAGTGTATGAATGTGCACTATAGATAATGAGTCCTCATACGTTTCTACCATGTCAACATTACTTCTGAGAACTTCATCAGATTAGATTGATATATGTGTGCATGTGTTACGTGTCCATGAGAGATAAGGAGAGGAGAGCTCCTCACAGTGTATACTGGATATAGGAAGTGTGTTTGTAATAGAAAATCTAGCATGTTTTGTTAGAGATACGTTGTGTAGGTGGCATATGAGATATGCTGTACATTAAACATAACGATTTATTCTCTCATATATGATAAGGGTGAACACATGCTTGTTATGATATCTCAACAAGCGATATTAAGTTCACTTATGTATATTTTGTGTTGTGTTATATTATGCTTGCTTGAGCAATAATGCACAATTCTCAAGTGCTTATGCAAACACATAAGCGGTGGAAGCACATGTTGCATTACAGAGTACTGCTCTCAATATATCCTTACAATATAATTTCATGAGTATGTGACCAGCCTTGTTATAGTTATGGAGTAAAGCAGCAATTGTAGTCGATGTAAAAGATATCAAATATTCCACCCACTCCATCTTGTTGAATTGTGAGAAGGTGGTTCTGTCTAAAGCAGCCACCCAACGTTAATATACAGCTCGTTAATATCCATTTTGTCTCAATCATTTCTAGCTATCTATCCATACTTTTCCTCTGATCTACCTATTATCTTTTCATAATGTTTTCATTGTACCAGTGTGTGGAGGTGTAATTGGTGTGCCCATTTCTTTTGCGTACTTATCTTTACATTGTCACTCAAAGAACGCCAGCTTGTTCATGTCTACTCAAAATTTAACTAAAGTTTTGGTGATGTCATAGAGCACAAATGGGTGGAAGAGTTCCGGCATAACTTGCATTCTAAAGGATGGAAGAAATAATCATTGAGAGAAAAAATTAATCGCTGCTAGCATGAACTCATAATGCAGAGCACCCTTTTGGCTGCGAAGGCTATTACAAGAAATCTTAACTCGTGAGTGAGTAGACATGTATTGGTGAAAAGCACCCATACACGACTACTCAAAAGAGGACCTTCATGTTCATGTCCTCCCCAAATTTGACAAAAGTTTTAGTGATTTTACTAAGGGCCTGTGGGTGGTGGAAGAGTTCAAAGATACCTTGTGTCCAGAAGGATTGAAGAAATCATCATCAAAGAGAAAAATAATCACTAGCAGTGTTAACTCATAATGGAACTGATTGGAAGTTTAACATAGAACTGATACATTTTTGGATAAGGGTATTGGATTATATTTTTGGTGATTTCGTATGGGCGACATGAAGTGCACTGACAATGTGAGATGGCAATAAGATGCAAGCCCCATGATGTTTTGGCTTTGGACATGCATATACGATCAGATGCTCAACAGTACATGAGGCTCAGAAAGGTTGAAAGGTGCATAGAAAAGTTACTCTTCTCTTCATGTTGGTGTAACTCAAATGATGCAATCAAAACTGATACTGGTGTGTGAATAACTTTCCTCGAAATCCTTGTGGACACATTGTGTCATTCCGCAGGATCCTTGTACCCTAATCAGAAACTTGTCGTTAAAGACCATCGCACTTGCCATATTTTTGCTACAAGTCTGCTAGCAACTCTTCGTTTCTATGTAAGGGAGCAGGGTATAAAGTAGTGATTGTAGTCAATGTAACGGATTTCCAATGCCTTGACTACTCCATCACAAGAGGTAGTAAGAAGGAAGTGGTTTGTAAATCAACTCTCTTTGCGGTCGACCGATTTCTATTTAATCTTATCCTGTTTTTGTTGGGCATTTCCTTTCTCCTCCGTTCCCTCCTTACCTTTCACACACACATCTATCTTCTATGGTGTTAAGCTAAATTGTCTATCTACTTGGCATTATTGTTTGAATTCCTATCTAAATAATGTACTTTGCTAAATTAAATGATTGTATATCATTATGTTGGAGACGTTTGTTGTGTGTTCCTATGGGATGTGTATGTATCTTGCACTATGATATTTTCTTGCTAAGGTAAAATATTTAATTGTTTGTAAATTCCTCATAACTCTATGCGTTATCCTGGATATTGAAACTTTAAGTCACATCAAATGCAAGAGTTTTAGTCTGAATGATAGACTGATGGAGTGAACGAAGCATGCTCTTTGTAATGGTGTAGCATATTCCATGAGCTCAATGTGGATAGCAGATGCAGTGAGTTTTGTTAACTGAAAGAGTGAATGAATATATTGTAACATATGTTTGGTGGAATTTTTCATATCTGCACGGTGATCAACATCTGTTTGCATCTCATTTTTCTTTCTAGTTCCTTATTACCAGTGCACTAAAATTGTCCATAAACGTAATGGTAATGGACGTTTTGTGCATGGTTTGCCGGAATTCTTATTACACCTCTTTTACTTCTATGCAGAAGAAAACAAAATAAAGTATGAAGGTCTAGATGAGAAATTCAAGTCTTCATCTTTAGTACAAGAGCTATTAAAAAGATCAAAGCAGAATGCAGAACAGTAAACATCTTATCTTCACAAGCACATTTTAGTGTCAATTCCAAAATTAACGTTTAGGTGCTCTCCAGTGAATGTCGTTAAACTGTGTAAAACAGGCACAAACGAGAAATCCAAGATAAGTATTGTCAACGGGGAGCAGATTGGGGCGTTGGAGATTGCTCAACTGCTGCAATGTCTGAAGAGGAGAGAAACGCTTTCATGGAAACATTGAAGGGAAAGCAATCTGCAGAATAAGGTTTTCACCTCTGCCTTGAACCATAAAGCATGAAGTTTCTTTCATGTAAGAAGTAGTTTGACTTCAGAGTAAGGGTTTTCGTTCTGCCTTGAACCATGAAGCATGAAGCTTCAGGTAACGTACTTTGATATCATATGCATGGAATCTGTATGCATTGATGTTTATGGCATAAAGGCGTGTAAAATTATTCACTGATTAGGTCAGACATACTACTATTGAGCGTTTCTCTGTAATGGAAGCAACAGTTTTCTAACACTGCACAAATCCCCAGAAAGCGCTTTCACCAAATTCTGTAGGTTTTCTTTCATATTGTCACTTGTGTATGGTTTCTAGAAAACTGCTGGATTGTTTCCTAAGTTTGATCAGGAATAGCATTGTTACCCTTAATCCTTTGCCCATTCTGCAAGTAATATAACCTTTGGTATTTTTTAAAGAAAATATATAATTAGACATTGACCATTTAGTAAGAAAGAAAATAAGGACAAGATCTGTTTGTGGATTACAATCCAGCTTGCTTTTTGGGCACTATTTCCTGGATACATTGCTCCTTAACCATGAATTAGTTGTGATTTTTATATTGACATATGTTCGTATAGGATTATGTATGATGTGCTCAAATGTATCTATTTGTTATTTTACATTATTAAAGGGCATTTCTCTCTCAGAATGGAGTAATTGGGCACAATGGATTGTGGGAAGGCTGGTGGTGCATTGTTCAAAGAAAAGAAGGGACCAAGTTCAGTTTCCGATGAAAACATTTTACAGTGGCCCTGGGCGAAGTAAAGTTAAACGGTTTTGAACTCGCACAGATCCTTGGAAGATTTCTGTATTTTATATCCCTCAGTGCCTCATCCTCCAGGCCTTGGATTCAATCTTGCAAGTTGTTGCTCAAATTGAAAAAATGTTGTCTCATTTCGTCTTATTTGTAATCTGTAATTCTATAAATTCCACAATTCAGTTGTGGTGCCATAACATGCTAACCAGGCAACTGCATCACGTCTCAATCTAATTTGAATTCCTCAGTGCAATGCGCACTATTGCATCTGTCAGAAGGCGGGACAAAATGGACCTGGGAGGAACAGTATGTTTTGGATATCTACAAAAGGGATTGTGAGTCTCTACTCATTCCTCTGGTTCAACAGTCTTAATGTTGCAGTTGATAAGCATGGTAATAAGATAAACATCGTCATGATTTAAGGATGATCAGGCAACCTCCATTGACTCCTTGACCCAGAGTTTTGCAACAAGGATCAAGGACATATACGGCCGTCTTTCACTGCAAGGATTTCTTTTGTAATTTTTGAGGTACTATTCTGACACAAGGTTTTCATGTATATGCATAAATGCAATTACAATTCATTCTGATAGGTCCAAGTTCCATGAGCCCGAATGTTTCAAAGAGAAAGTTTGCCTGATGGTGGTGGTACATTCAGTCAAAGGTAAGCACAACCCTGTCTTGTGTACTACACTCAAAACCTTTTTTTTGTTGTTGTTGATCTTTCACTTCAAAACAAGCACAAGTTTTCCTTTGACCGCTCCATTTGTAATTGAAGGTCCAATGCACGCAGAGAATGGATCAGGGTAGTGAAGAACCATGTGAAATGTATACTCTCCAAGCCTTTTTTTTTTTGTTGTTGTTGCTGTTGTTGATCTTTAACTTCAAATCAGCCCAAGTTTTCTTCCTTTGAGCAAACAGGTCCAATGCACACATAGAAAGGATCATGTGCATATATATATATACAAACACACATAGTGGAAGATTGACAAGGGGATGGAAAAACCCTTCATTCAACATGGCAGAGAAAGCATGAGTAGTTAGCTATGGAACTTGGAGAAGCAAACCCCTGGTTTGCAACAGGAAAGAAGCCCTCTTTCCTGTTCATATCCCTTTCAAATAGGGCGCCCCAAGAAGGGGGGGGGCACGTCAGCTGCCACATCAGCTGCCACGTCCTCTATATAAGGCCGCCCACTCCCCTGTTCCTTGGCGGCAAACGGAATCCTTCCGATGGCAGATCCCTCCCGCCCGCCACGTGGCGCATCTCCAGATTCCCACTTCAGAATCGACGGCTTCACAGCTCCTTCTTCCATGACCCAGATTCCTTGCCCTCCTGAACCTCCTTCTCCCTCTGCTGGCGATGGCGGCCCCCTGTTACCTCGGGAGAAGCAGCAGCAGCAGCCAGACTGCCGGCCGTGCCTGTGGTACGAAGAGGAGATTGATGAGAATCTGCGATGGTGCTTTGGCCTTGTCAGGTGGGTGTGGTATGCTAACTAAGCACGAATGCGTAGACTCTGAGGATTTGGTATGCGACTATGTACGTATGTATACGCATGTCTGTATGTGTATGAATATCTATTTATGGATGTGTATGAATGTGTGTGTGTGTGTGTGTGTATGTATGGATGTGTATGAATGTGTGTGTGTGTGTGTATGTATGGATGTGTATGAATGTGTGTGTGTATGTATGGATGTGTATGAATGTGTGTGTGTATGTATTTGTGGGATGCATGTGTATGAATGTGTGTGTGTATGTGTGGGATGGATGGATGGATGGATGTTCATGTGTCTCGTAGATTCTGTGAATCGGTTCAGTTTCTTTCTATGAAGGGTTTTTGCTAATGGTTTGATGGATCTTTTCTATTGTAAGAATGCAGCGTCCTACACGCAGGAATGAGCAAGTACCAAGAGATTGCTCTGCTGGATACACACTCCTTTGGCAAGGTTGATCTCTATCATATCTATCTATCTATCTATCTATCTTTCTATCTGTCTATCTATCTATTGGTCTGTCTATCTGTATGTATGTATATGTAATTGAATTTCTCGTTTCAGTTCGGATGAGATGAGATTGAAGTCTCTCGGGAATCTCTTCACATCATCAGATTTTTCTGTTGTCTAGACTAGTGATTGTAGATCAAGCTCAGATGTAAGGACTATTGTTTTGTCTTGTGATTAGTTTGTTGACGATGCTTTTCTGTTGGGCTGGCTCTTTGTTTGCCACGATGGTCATGGTTCCACATTGCAAAGGTCCTGACCTTGGACAGGAAAATGCAGAGTGCAGAGGTGGATGAATGGGTGTATCACGAATGCCTCGTTCACCCCGCCCTGCTGCTTCATGAATGGTGAGTACATACATACATGCATGTGCATACATCCATACATTCATACCTACATTCTGTTTCTGATTTTGATGAGAAAATTGACAGCCCAAAGAGTGTGTTCATACTAGGCGGTGGCGAGGGATCAACAGCACGCGAAGCTCTCCGCCATAGCAGCGTGCAGAAGGTGGTCATGTGTGATATTGATGAGGTATATATGCATACGTGCATACATAGGCATATAAAACATGTTACACATTGTCTGGTTCATTTGTCCTTGCTTTATGTTCTTCTGCCCGAATTGCATTAGCATTGCAACTCTATGTTATTTTCCAAATTGTATGTAATATTGTGGGATTCATTTTCATTGTCAATGCATTCCACTGTGGATATGGTTATCAATTGCTTGTGAAAACGAATCTCTGCAGTTCACAACCAAGAAACCATGAAATTTTATGAGTGCACCTCTCTCTCTCTCGCATATATATATATATAACACAATTTTCAGCTGCTTATGTAAAATGTTTTTGAATGCTTTCCATTTAGAAATTCCGTTTAATGATTCGTTTTATTACGCTTTTCCATTAGGATGTAGTGAAATTTTGCAGCACTCATCTTATGATCAATAGTGAGACTTTCAAGAGCACTCGCTTGGAGCTTGTGATCAATGATGCCAAGTACGTGACGTCTTTTTTCTTCATCGTCTTTGTTAGTATTGTGGTTTGAATTGATGTGATGGCTATATGTATAACATACCCGATCAACGTGGTTATTATGCAATTAATCATCTATAGAAAAAGGCCCGGTCTCAGTTCGAAAGAACTACCATTTTGGTGCTAATATCTGGTCTTGAATCTCTAAGCCACATCTCTTGACCATGCCTTTGTTGCATGGTTGATGAATTTGTAACAAGATTCACAACACAGCACAACATTGTCTTGTGCATGTAATCTGTTGTTCACTCCTTGTTTTGTGTGAATGGGGCTCATGAGCGTTCATCATTTTCTGAGTAATCGTCTATTAACGCATCGCCATCGTTTTGCATCGGATCGGAACCCCAGAGCTGAGCTCGAATCTCGCGATGAGAAATTCGATGTGATCGTAGGGGATCTGGCCGATCCCCTGGAGTGCAGCCCTTGTTATCAGTTGTATTCCAAAGCCTTCTATCAGAACATCCTGAGGCCGAGATTGAATCACGGTGGAATCTTTGTCACACAAGTGAGTTTTTTCTATCATCTTTATGATCTATCCTTATTACATGAATCTACTTTCAGTCACTAGTAACTTGATATCTCGGCCGTTTTTTGTAACGAAGGCGGGTCCGGCGGGTATCCTGTCTCACAAGCAGGTCTTTACATCCATCTATAACACCCTGAAGCATGTATTTGCTTGTAAGGATTCCCAAATTGACTTCTTTTTAACTCAATGTTAAAATGCATACATATAACTGAAGATGTATATATATGGATATAAGCATATTCATGCGTAGATGGATGCTTGTATGTATGTATTTGAGTATGCCCACTGTATGCATTTATGTGTGAATTTATGTGTTTGTGTATGAATGTAAATTCACATGTACAAGGGCATCCCTATTCATATTTCTGAAACCATTGCTTATACTAACTTATTTCAGATGTCGTGGCTTACGCTGCACACATACCCTCCTATGCAGACACTTGGGGTTGGGTGATGGTGAGATGAATAATGTCTTCAGATTCAACTCATCACATGGATGCTCTGGTCAAAACATTGGCATGATGAACTGAAATGTTGTTTTGGTTTTCGCGCCAGGCATCCGACCAACCATTGGACCAACTATCTACTATCGATCGTGACATGGATGTGAGAATCAAGCAGCGCATCAGGGGTGAATTGCGATACTTGGATGGGCTCACGATACATGCGTCCACCATCTTGAACAAGGCGATTCGGATCAGGTAAGGGCTTTTTTTCGCAAGCTTTGAGATTGAAATATTGGCTCATTGAAGACTATAATACATATAATAGTATAGCTTGGAGAATGTGACAAAAGCACAATGTGACTTAAGTCAAGAATACATTCGTTGCATTCATATTCGAGCATATAACAGTAGTATTCGCATTCGTTGATCATTCGCATATTCGCGTTTGACATTGTTGCAACTAATGCGAATATTACAATCTATGCCCGGAGCTTGCTCCCTTCTAATCGAAAGTGTCTTGCTTTGCAGCCTCGAGAACGAGAAGCATGTCTACACGGAGGGTTCAGCTAGGCTTTTATATGGACGTGGGAGAGCGGCAAGCGCATACTGATCGATCGATGAGGGAGGCGAAGCCCATTAGGGTTTAGGGTTTGGAGTACTACACTGAAAGCTCAATAAATGACTCTTCTTAATTAACAAACAACATCCACCAGCTTGATAGCTGCATCTTGTCTTAACTTGTAAGAAATACCTACCATGAAATGAAAATATATCAAGGTTTTCTGGCTTCTCGAGTCTTTGACGATACATTCTGTGCAAATCCTTCTGCGGGTTCTGCCGCAGAGCTCCACCTGAGAGAATTACCAAAAACCACAAGTGTAGTAGTTGCATTCCGCGACATCGCTAGACGCATTTCTATTAGACAAATGCATTAAGAAGCGATGCATAAACGCTAGTGCCGAAAGGCCCCTAAACCCTAAAATACTTGCTTCGAGGGCATGGATATGTGTACATGGAACTCGGCTTTGATCATGCTACCCATTACTTGATAACACTTGTCAATGTGTGCCCAGTTGAGTGAGTATTAACACAAATATGCACACGCGGATAGCTGATAAGATCATGGCCACTTAAGATAATCCGC
>JBBBWG010002048.1:23008-34138 GCA_037176905.1 Azolla pinnata
CTTCTTCTTCTTCTTCCTTCTTCTTCCTTCTTCTGTTTCTTCTTCATCTTCTTCTTCCTTCTTCTGCTTCTTCTTCTTGTTCTTGTTCTTCTTCTTCAGCTTCAGACACTTCTATTAGATCATCATCTTCTTCTTCTTCTTCAGACACTTCTATTAGATCATCTTCTTCTTCAGCTTCAGACATTTCCATCAGATCTTCTTCTTCTTCAGCTTCAGACACTTCCATCAGATTAGATCTTCTTCTTCTTCTTCTTCTTCTTCTTCTTCTTCAGACACTTCTTGCTTCCGACACTTCCATCCATATCTTCTTCTTCAAAGAATTGAAAGAACCAAAAAACAAAAACAAAAAAAAAAAGCATATGCAAGATCTATTCACTCTCTTCTTCTTCTTCTTCTCCTTCTTCTTCTTCTTCTCTTTGAGTTCTTCTTCAAAGAATTGAAAGAACAAAAGAAAAACAAAAGCAAGAAGAAGACCTCTTCTTCTTCTTCTTCTTCTTCTTCTTCTTCTTCGTTTTGCTCTGTTCCTCTGTTTCTATGGAGAATGGCGAAGAGGAAGCGCTGAGCGACCTCGACGAAGATGCCCCTCCTCCTCCTCCTCCTCCTCCTCCTCTTCCGCCCTCCTCCTCGCCCCCCCTTGCCTCCCTCCTTGCAGAGCTGGAAGCAGAGAGATCCGCCAGGAAGGCCGCAGAGGCCAACAAAGCCGAGCTCGTCATGCGCTTCAAGGCCTACACCCAGGATGCCTCCCGGCAGAGAGAAGAGATCATCAAGCAGAAGGAGGAACAGGCGCAGAAACTGCGGGAGGAGCTCTCCAAGCAGGTCGGCGAAGCTCTGAAGCAGAGAGACGAGGTTTTGCATCAGCGAGATGAAGCCGTCAGGCTCAAGGAAGAGGCCTTGAGGCAGAGAGATGATGCAAATAGAGGCAGGGACGCTTCTAGATCTGAGATTGAGGTGGCAGCTAGGTTGCTCGTCGAAGGAGCCGAAAAGGTCACCGCCAGGGTTAATTCTATCAAAAGCTTTCCTGCAAACCTTCCCAGATCATCCCAGCACACAGGTGTTGCCGCCATTGCTTATGGTTATTCCAAAAGAGCAGAGGAGATAGTGGAAGAGCTGGTGAAGCTTCATGAAGTTGCACTGAAAAGCAGGGGTGAATTGAGAGAGCAGATGGAGCAGCATAATTATCAAATGGCCATCGAAGTATCGGAAATGGAAGCTTCGATTCATAGCCTGAAAGAGCAAGTGTCGGAAAAAGCTTCGGAGCTTGAGAAGTGGAAGAATTTGGTTTCTGATAAGGAAGCGAAAATCGTCGAGATGGAGAAAGAGTTTGCTTCAAAAACATCAAGTATGAAAAATGCGGCTGATAACTGTAGAGCTGAATCCGAAGAAGTAAAGCACAAGATGGAAAGAATGAAGGAATCGATTCTACAACTATCCAAATCTATTTCCGAAGGTAATGACGTCGTTCTGCTAATTGTTTATCGAATAAAGACATTATGATTTATTGAAACCATCTCATGTGGTCCCAGTTTTCAGAGATTGTCAATCTTAATGAGTAGACCCTAACCAGTGCCATAGTGATGCGAAGTTTCGATGCATTAACAAAATGATGTACTGTCTGTCAGCTTCTCATGTCAAATCTTGTTTTTGAAAGGTTGCAAAGTTTAAAAAGTCATTTCCATCACTCATTGCCATCACCATATAAACTTCGTAGCCGTCACCACGTGTGCTTTCAAGTCTAACTATCACACCTTGTTTTCAAATGTGTTGATGTGATCACAAGCCTTTCTTTGATTAACATTAGTACTTATTCTCTCTATCTCATGTGAATATTGTATTTGAAGACTGCTTATTTTGGTGAATAAATACCATCAGTTTCACTGTTGCGTCACTTTCACCATTTCCATCACTATCACCATGTAACAGGACCCTCATCATTGTGTGTGTTGTGACGGGTAAACATCATATCTTGATCCATACATTTATGTAATTGCAAACGTTTGACCTATTAATATTAACTTTTATTGTCACCATTGATAGTGAATCGTGTATTGGAAGGCCACTTATTTGGACGAATGAATGCCATCAGTATATATCCCTATTGCATCACTATCACTGTCACCATTCCCATCACCATCTAACATAATTGTCCATTGCATGTGTGTCATTGTGACTGACAATTGGATCTTAATTCTTTTTCAAAGGTAATGACATGATAGTAAATTTTGAGGATTCGACACTGTCATCAACATCTCATGTGGTGACAAGGTCACCCCCATTATCTACTCGAGCTGATCCTGAAGAGACTCTTCAAGACTGCCTGGGAAGGTTGAAAGAACTTGTGGAAAGGTGTTCAAAATTAGTGATTTTCTTGTCCGAGCACAGGAAAACCAAAGAGAAAGAAATCAACAACTTAGAAGATTCCTTAGCCCAGTTGACAAAAGAAAAAGAAGAGATATCTGGTTTCCTTCGAAATGCTCTTGCCAGTAAGCAAGAACTATCAAGCCTGTCTCAAAATGGAACAAAGGAACCCGCTGTTATCAGCATGGTGAGCCGTATTTTCTATGCGTAAGTAAGTTCCTCTTCCTTTCCTCATATTGAACTATACCTATTTCTCATCAGGCATCTGCTTTGGAGAATGAGATTAAAAGTCTAAGACATCAAATCTTTGAACTACAACAATCTCTTGCTGCGTCAAGGTATTGGTCAGCGAATTCTATTACTATCTGCAAAGTGAACCACCTTTGGATGGATGACAATCTTAGTGTTAATGTGTTATATTTTATGGTTTGATTCCAGGGGTGAAGTAGAGCATCTAAGGGTGGCCTTAGATCGTCAAGAGAAAGAAATTTCTAAGAGAAATTTTGACATAGAGGAACTCAGAGAAAAATACTTGCAAACGCAGGACAAAGTAATGCTTCACTGGTTAGTCAAAGGTTTTTTGTTCTCGTTTTGGGAAACAACTGAAGATTCCTTTATTATCGTAGATTACGAGCCTTAACATGGATTTAGCAGCAGCACAAGAGGAAATTTTTCAGTGGAAACAAGCTGCAACTAAAGAAGCTGAAGCTAGGGCTGTAATGTTAGAGGAGGCTGAAAGGCATGAAGAAGAGGTACAAAACATTCTCCACGTGAACAACTTGAAGATATTGATAGAAGTTGAGATAGATCAGTTTTTGCTTGTGAAAGTTCTGTGCTTACCTGAAGACAGTTTTTCTGGAATGTTTGCTTATATATGCAGGCTGGAATGTTTGCAGATGGGATTGTTTTTGTTAGTGACTTAGATTGCTGCATACAGAAAATAGGAAGTGTTGTTTTATTGAAATAAGAGTTTGTATAAATTTGGCATTGTTAAAGAGAAATTCAATGATAAGAAGCTGTGTATTAATATCTCAAACAGGCTAAATCAGATAGAATGGAAGGTATAGGCATATATCTGAATCTGAAAGCTATTAATAGTAAAGCCCCTAATTGCAAAGCTGTATCAGCATGGTCCAAATAACGGCCCTCAGTTTGAAGCAAATGAAATCAATAAGTATGATATCTCATAAATCAACAGCGTTTTGCAGCAATCTCAATGCTTCTATTAAACTGCTCAACTCTAATGCATTATCGGAATCTCAAGTCTTGAAAAGATGAGGATAATCAGACTGTTTTTGAGCTGGCAAGCAAATTGACTTACATTGTAGTTATTGTGTGTCTCTCTGGTTGTGTGGTAGAGCTTTTGTTACTGTGCAGTTTATGATTTAATCCTGGACGTCTGTAGTAATCGCTGATATCGTGATGCTTGAGCAGGTTTCTTCTTTGAGAAAACAATGTGAACAGCTGGGCCGATCATTAGAAGACTCCAACAACAAACTGCAGTCGAAAGAGGAAATGACAACGGCTGCCATCGCCGCACGAAATGCAGCCGAAAGGTCTCTTCGGATTGCAGATGAACGTGCTGTGCAACTGAGGGAGAGGGTTGAAGAATTGAATAGGCAATTCGATGCACTGGAGAGGCTAGGTGATGGCGGCATAACCTCAAGGCTGCACAACATCTGCTGGCCATACGAATGGTTTCGAGGGAGACCAGCATTTTTCCAAGGGAATAGTGTGACCCAGCCATCAGCAGAAATGGGAGAGCTTTTCGAGCCCCTAGTTGATTCAAATTCTTGATGAGATCTTCATCTACTTCAAATGATTCGCCATGATTCGCCGAGAGAATCTCACGTAAATACAGAGTCAGTTTGTTTGTATTGTACAGACAACTGCCATACATTCCTCAAAGAGTGCGAGTTGATCCCTCTAGCTTCAATAAAATCAATGCCTTGGTAGAAAGGAGGGGGTCCTCTTCATATGGCTCATAAAATGCCAACACTTAGGGAAACATCCATCTGTGGCATGCTTCATCATCTATCAGCTCCATTGTATACTGACGCATATAAAGAACTGCCTTTTGTTGCAAGCAA
This sequence comes from Azolla pinnata, assembly GCA_037176905.1. Taxonomy (NCBI): domain Eukaryota; kingdom Viridiplantae; phylum Streptophyta; class Polypodiopsida; order Salviniales; family Salviniaceae; genus Azolla; species Azolla pinnata. The sequence goes on from JBBBWG010002048.1 coordinate 27,454, forward strand.
TTACATCCAAGAAGCTGCAGTGGTTTTGGAGCCAATAGTATTATCTTTGTCTTGGCAAATAAAAAGCTGGGTTGTACCTCATGGCATTATTTGTGTTTGACTGTTGTGGCATTGATTGCTGTTCAATCTGTGTTACTGTATACACAATCATAGTATTGAAAGGAATCACATCTTTCACAAAACAGTAGGTGAAAGCTGTTTGCAAGGTTCTCGACAAATCGATAGGAAGAGATTTTTCTTTCGAGAATTCTATCTAAATGAGATCGCTTGTTGGAGTAGCTCTTTTAGTGAATTGACTTGAGATTTTGGGCAGATATTGGCAATATCTAACACCGTGATCCTGAAGATTAAGATCTGTCATATCAGGACTACCATGATTTCGATTCAGTAGATTTATTTTAAGCCCAAGAAAAGTTTGATGGTAAGTAATGGTAGAGCAGAAGAGTAGGTGACAGGTGAAAGGTGAGGTGTCATCGTTACTGTATAGATGTGTGGGACATACAACAGTAAGCTTATGTTTTGACTTGCACTCAGAAAATCAGAAAAGATGGTCCCTTCTCATCTTCTCAAAAGACCAATATGCTGCTTGTTTGAACACTAGTCTAGTAACTAGTTGGAATAGTTGTTAAGATCATTGCTCTGTTTTGAACTTGTTCATTGTCAAGTCCTAGACACAACAATCAATGATGAACAGCATTTCTCAGGAGGCAGTGAATCAGAGAGCTACTCTGATGGTGTCACTTCACATGAATTCATAGATTGACTATATTCACTTCATCATCCCATGAAGCTGCAGAGCCAAGCAACCATTAAAAAAAAAAAACCACAAGTGAACACAAGAGACTTTGTTCCAGATATATTGTCTCTCTTTCAGATGTAAGAAGACATATGAAGGGCGGGCGATCTAGTTCCAAATATCTTTCATTTCAATATTCAAATTTATACAAAAAGGGGAAGTATTGCTACATTGCAGGTGAGATAATATTTTTATATAGCTACATTATGTATCAGCTTATTTTTAGCTTGTTTGAGTCACAAGGGCAATGCTATCTACTTCAGGAAAACTTGGATAGTCTTTTGCCTCTCAATGACCTTACAGAAGAAATTCCAAAAAAACCAGATTTCTTTTTTATGATTACAGCTACCTTGTGCCCATTTCAGAACTGTATTGATAGTATCTGACGTGAATACCATGTGACGGATTCTTCCAGAATCTATCTACTCTGGTATGCATCTGCAAGAGGAGCTGACATTCTCCAAAACTCTTGCTCACGAGATACACATCCATCCATAGAGCTGCCGGTGAGAGAACCCCTCGCGATGAAAGTTTGCAAGCTTTGCCCTTGATGAAATCTCACGTTGAGTTCTTGTTTCAAAAGCAATTATGCTTGTGAATAGATAGACTCTCCACAGATCTCCGGCATCATAACATATCACGACCCATTGATATTTGGTGTTGACGGAACAGATCGCAATATGAATTTCCTCACATTCCTGGAGGCTGGTGACTGCAAATTTCCATGGAGTGTTTCCCTTGTAGGAGGAGAAACCCTCTTTCTCTTAGGAGAGCTCGCTTTTATCTGGCATATTGGTGAGCACGCAGCTTCAGAGTCCTTCAAAATCTCAGGTGGAACATCTTCAGCAAACTTTTGATCGAGAGCCTCGGAATCTTCATGGGACGCTTTAGAACCCGTGGCAGAAGCTTGCACGTCTTTAAACGCCGGCGTCAATGGGGATACCTTACTCGGATACATTGGTGATGATGTGCAATGTGCTAATCTTGAGCTTTGACAGGCGAACATCTTATGATCCGAACCTCGGAGGCTATCACACTGCTGAATGTTGATGGATGGAGAAGAGTCGTCTGCTTCATCCAATTTCGACACCGATGCCGGAACGGCTCTGTTAGGAACCTGATGTAGAGGAGTGAGAGTGCATATGTCACCAAGCCCATCCCAGCGAGGTGAAAATTGATCCATCCCAAAGAGATCTGGTGTTGAAATGGGCGACCCCGAAAGACGTCTCCCAGGAGTGGGCAGAATCGTGTTCTCCGTTTCTTTCGAAGACCTTAGCAGCCGTGATGGTGTTTTTGGAGGCTTCGATGATGAAAGTAGGAAAGGTGGAGAGTGTAGCTCATCGTATGCAAAGCGCCGCTTACTGGCAGATCTGGACATCAATACAGACCTGTTTTGCCTGCAGAAAGATTGAATACCAGTTTATCAGCACCCAGATAGATAGGCAGGGGATAGTATGTATCAATCACTCACCATTATACATCACTACACAATCTATAAGCATACATGCAGCCTGAATACTAAACTTAGGAGGAGGATTTTGACAGGAAGTAGTGCGAGCCTATGATTTTAACAGTGCTCTTGCATTCGATACAAAAATACCATCCTCTCAACAGCAGAACAAAAGAAAAAGAAGTGCATAAACAAGAGGATAAAGATATATATACCCCATGTGTTCCAAAGACGGCGTAATAGGAGACAAGTTGTGATGTTGCTGGTGTGACATTTCAGGTATGTCGTTGCCATGATCGGCGACCACCTTTTCATAAATAGCTTCCTTCTCATCTCTTTCAATGGAAGCATCTTTTTCATCAGAATCCTTAAAACCTGCAAGCAAATTGCACTCTTGACTCTCACAAATTCTACTATAGCATTCAGTTGTTTTTTGGAGAGGTTGAACAAAATGGGAGTCTACAATACAAACCTTCTTTTCTTCCATGAATATTTTGGCAGTCTTCACACCTACACCCATCGGAGCAGCCAACTCCTGCCTGCAATCGGATCGACAAAACACCCGCCATATGGAAAATGGAGTTTATAGGTGTACCATGAAGATGCAAATGTTTACCACCTACCTGAAAGCATTCACAGTACTTCTTCAAGCATTTCGATTTTTTGCAGTTACACCCTCTCTTATGCCTCGCAGAAGGAGTGTCGCCACTATTATTTTCCTATAGAAACAAGTTGCCATCGAATCTTTATCAGGAAAAGAGAGCGAAAAGGTTGTTTTCACAAATTGATCTAAGTAAGACGTTTCATCAGCTACCATTGTAGTCGAAGGAGTCGAATCAGCAGAGACAGCTAAGACAACCTTCGGTGCAAAGGCGAGTGGATTTCGAGACTCAATTTGCTGCCGTGTTTCTAGAACCACCTCTTCAAATTCAGGTTTGTTCTGGCAGCCTTGACAAGAACACGAATCCACACAATAAACCCCAGCAGCAAAACACTCACAATACCTGCAAAGAGGGATTCATTCCTGAATCAATTCAAATAATCACAGGAATACAATTCTACATACAGTTGCAACATAATGGCAAATTGCCAGAGGAGCAGAACATACAGCTTAAGACACTTGGACTTCTTGCAATTACAGCGCTTGCATCCACCACTAGATTTATCGTTCGATGATGTTGACCTCCTGTAAACCTCGCACAATTGTATTCACAAAAGCAATTGACATTGAGATCAATACCAGAAAAAACAGACGATACCTTTTCTTCTTTGGGCTAGGTGGGCTTTGGTCAGAACACTCCTGTCCATTGCTCTCCATTTGACAGCCAAGTTCTAGTTGTGACCCTGTCCTCTGGCCAAGAAGACATGGTTTCTCCTCAAATCCATAGGTTTGGGAAGACTCTTGTGGATGTTCTGTTCCTATTTCCTCAAATTGAATTTGTTCAATGGAAGTTACAGGCAATTCTGAGCCTTCTGGCTGCAAACTGCACTCTCTTTCCTTGCTTTCCCCCATAAGAGAAACAAATGAATTCAATCCTTCTGATCCAATGTTTAAGAGATAACAATGATTTCCCGAAGGCACGAAGTTACTGTACCCATCACTGGAACTCCTGGAGGGAGGTGTTGATCCTGAAGATGTTGAACTCAAAGATGATTGTGATGAAGGAATATTGCTACTAGAATGTTTTCCAATACTGGAGTGTATGTTCTCAGGAACCGAAGAAGTTCCAAATGAATGTTGATGATGATTGCTGTGATGGGGATCCTTCAATGAGTGCATTGAACCGTGCAGATGGTTGGCATTGAGTCGAGATCCTTCCTCTGTATCTTCTACCATAGCAGTGTCACTGTTAATTGCCCCGGATGTTGCGAAAATTCGTTCTTTTAGGACATACAGTTGGTCTGGGATAGAGTTAACTGGATTCTCAGATCGAATGTCATAATTGTTAGCATCCATCTGCTTGAACAAAGTGGGGCTGCTCTTGCTTTTCACTTGACCTTCTTCAAAATCTAAGCACCGTCTCCGAAATCCACGTTGAGTAGGCAAATTGACCTACAATCACAGACATTAACTGTCATCTCATATTGCAAAGGCAATCTAAAAATTAACCTTAACAGCTTTCTATAGAACCCAAACAATATAACTGATTGATTACAGAGAAAGCACTTTAAATTAAGGGCAAACTTATAATACCCTAGACCTAAGATTTGTATTAACAGTGAGGTGTAAACAATGGATTAATGGGTAAAATGGTCATACAAGCCCAATCAGCCTTTTACTTTCATGTGAATAAATGAAATATTAAAATACCAAAACTCTCTGAACATAACCTCCCATTCAGATGAAAAACAATTGAGAGAAGAAAGAACCCAAAATCAATTTAAATTCTAAAGATTAAAACCTAAACGCTCTTTTACTAGGTACATAAATTCTACTTTTGATTTCCTCTATGAAATATGCGATGGCATACACATGTATTTCATCGATATGCTCATATTTGCTTATGACTTTATAAAATTTATTTGCTTACGACTTTATAAAAGTTATTTGCTTAACCTTATTGGCACCAATTCCAGGATGATCAACAGAATCTGCATCGTCAGCGATACTAGCCTGAGCATTTGTCTCCATTTGGGTCAAAGTACAATCCATTTCTCTGTATTTTGCATTTCCGCTTCCAATTTCTTCACCTGAAGTGAAAGGAGTTGGTACTTGCTCCTTTGGTGTGCCAGATAATGCAGAAGAGGACTGCTTCCCCCAACCACTTAAGTTGGTTACTGGAACCGGTTGCTTTTCAGTATCATCTGACATGAAAAACACAAGACCGGATGTCTCTTTGTCGAGTTGAAGCACAAATTTATTCTCTTTTATTTCTCGTGCCTCCAGATGGGTTGATCTCAACGATTCAATTAGTTGAGCATCTTTTAAGTCATCAATACCCCCATTCTGCTTTTCAGATTCGATTTTTCCATCTTGATTTCCATCAACAATTTCCTTCTGGGCATCTAACTCTTCCTTTGTGGTTCTTGGTTCAACTTCCATTGGCTCAGCCAGATATTGATCTACTAACTTAGAGGGGCTATTACAAGGTGAATTGCACACATTATCTTTTACTTGGCTCGCAGCCTTTCTTTTGCCTTGAATCCTTATATCTGCATCGACAAGAGGCTGCCTGATATCATTCTGAGCACTATCCTCACAGTCTTTCACCACACTTTGCAAACACTCATTACCATTGTAGGATCCTTTCCTACAAAAAAGAAAGCAGAAATTTACATGTTTTACATTCGTACATACGTACCATATAAACAAATATAACTACTATATATGTGTGTATGCATATATACACACATCCATTTCTATTGATCAACTACTCCATTTTATTCTTTGCTAATATAGTAAACAGCAACAATAGTTTACCACGAAAAACAACTCACTTTTTCAATGTTCTTGCATCTCTTCTTGAGTCGACCCTTGGGGTAACAAAGACAGTTGGTGGAGGTGGGAAGTTGAACTCTGCAAGCGTCTGTGCTACATGGACCGATTTCACAACCTTGATCGGAGAGAGACTACAGAGGAAATTAAATAGAGGAGATCCCTACACAACGCGCAAAAATGGAAACATTACAGAATGCATGAAATAGATCAAAATACAAATCAATCACCCCATAATGTATAGGAGAGATGGTACTAGCTGCATCAAAACACACTAAACAGTAACATATGCACAGCACCCTGGTGCGTAGTTGCCTGGATCACATGAGAAGCGATGAGATTTGAGATCTGCTGGTCATATAGAACTAGGAGTGGTGTGCATGATCTTCATCAAAATGATGCTAGGCATCACAATAACGAGTCTTCAACGATGGCCAAGGATCTAGAACTCCATTTTTGCCGCATCAATTTCCAGCAGAGCTCAAACATCTCACAGCATTTACTAAATTTGGTCTTCCAAGATCCACGACAGAACTGAATTCATGCGATTATGCCACGGAGAAAGGCCTTTGAGGGGATCATTTATGTGCTTTGAAGAAGACACAAGCATCTATCCTCGAACATACATGGCCATATACGTACAGTATGTACGCACATACGAACGGTCTCCATACATTCATGCACACATGCATACACACATACATGCGGTGTGCATAGCATGCACAAGCACGCATACATGCATGTATGCATGCATCAGCAGTGCATACCCACACGAATGCACAATCACACAGGTTTCAGTACACAAAGACATGCTCACATGCGAGGTTAACATGAATGCAAGCATGCCCTGCATGCACTGTGCATATAAGCAAAGCGCACAAACGCGGAGGACACACAAGTATACACATACATTGCAATGCAATGCAATGCGATGCAGCATTGTGATGCGATGCGATTGTGACGTGATGTGATGTGATGTGATGTGATGTGATGTGATGTGATG
>JBBBWG010002059.1:0-13920 GCA_037176905.1 Azolla pinnata
CACCATCATCACCATCATCACCATCATCACCATCATCACCATCATCACCATCATCATCATCATCACCATCATCTTCGTCTTCGTCTTCGTGAAGCTCATGGAGCTTGAGAGAAGAGAGCTATGGCGTTCTTCGGCACGGCCGTGTGCCTGTGGGCGAAGCGCAACCACGCCGCCGGCCGCAAGGCGCCGCCCTTCCACAGCCCCGCCAGCGCTGCGCAGGCCCAGCAGCTCGCCATCGCCCTCCTCTCCCTCCTCCGCGCGCACGGCCCCCTCCCCCTCGCCGCCTGCTGGTCCCATGCCCAGGTCTATATCGATCATCCGCCATCGCCGTCGCCATCGCCATCGCCCTCACCTTTGCCATCATCGTCCTTTTTCTGCAGGATGCGGGCTTCCGGAGCAAGCGCCACATGAAGCTCGTCTTGCATTGGATGAAGGAGCGCCGACAGGTGCAGGTCGTCTGCAAGCACTTGCCGGAGCTCGCTGGATTGCACGGAGACAAGGAGTTCTTCTACGCTGCCGCCGCCGATGGTTTCCCCTCCCAAAGATGAAGCCTGAACGCGTTCCTGAAGCCGCTCGCTCTCCCTCATGAAAAACCTGCTGCTCCAAGGTTATGTCTCTTCTCTTCTTCCCTGTTTTTGGACCCTGCTTCATTCAAACAAGCTTTTCCATATCCGAACAAACGAGAATTGGCCCTACTAGGGCCTTTGTAGAATCTGCAGGGTCAGAGATCTGGTACAGAAATCAGGATAAACTTGTGCAAAGCCTCTTCATCATGAGATGATGATCTTCTTAACCGTAAGAACCCACAACTTTTGTGTCCTTGAAACTGATTCGGAAATCGAAATCCTCTCTCAGAAACAGAGAGTTTTCTTTTCCATTATGTACAACATATGTTGTGGTGTTGCGTTGCCAAAACTTGACAATAATGAACTCGCATATGACGGCTTGGCTCCGATTCGATTCAGTTCTGAAGCTACCAGTTATTCAGCTCAGTTTTCGGCTTTTGCAGTCGAATCAATTTGGAACTCTTTCGGATTCAAGCAGCAACTGATTCTGATGGTTTCATCCAATGTGTGTACTGTACATGTGAGCACAGAATCAAAGTTTCTTGCTCACATTTTTCATTTGTGACACATAACCTTAAACTATCAATGCCTATGTTTCTTAGCTAATCATCAATTCTCTGTTTTAGGTTCATTTGTGAGTTGAAACTGCTTCAAGTCACTCGGACTTAGAAAAGAACCAATGCTTATAGAATACAAAATTCTTTGACATCCAGACTGCAGAAGAATATATCTACTATTCAACTGTTGACACTGTCAAATGTAAGGCAAACTTCATATGGAGGAACTTCCATTTGATGTTGCATCTTTTCCCTTGACAATAATTAACTCACATATGACAGCTTGGCTCCGATTCGATTCAGTTCTGAAATCTAGTTATTCAGCTCAATTTTTGGCTTTTGCAGTCGAATCATTTGGAACTTCTTTCGGATTCAAGCAGCAACTGATTCCGATGGTTTCATCCAATGTGTATACTGTACATTTGAGCACAGAATCAAAGTTTTTAGCTCACAGTTTTCATTTGTAACGCATAACCTCAATTTGCCTATGTTTCTTAGCTAATCAATTCTCTGTTTTAGGTTCATTTGTGAGTTGAAATTGCTGCAAGTCACTCGACTCGAACTTAGAAAAGAACCAATGCTTAGAATACAAATCTCTTTGACATCCAAACTGCAAAAAAATTTATCTACTATTCAACCGTTTGACATTATCAATGTAAAGGAGGCATCCTTCATATGGAGGAACTTCCATTTGATGTCTATATCTTTTCCTTTGCAAGTAGAGTCATGCTTCAACAATACATGTATCAACAACTTCATATGCACTGATCAATATACACCCGATGATGCGAGAACACATACATAAAACTGTGGGCACCGCGACAAGGTGTTGTACAGTAATGAAGACGAGCCAATTCGTGTTCTTCTCGATTGCCCCATTTGTGTATTGAAGGTAGCATGCTATAAAATATGCAGCCATTGGCATGCAAGCACAGCTTGATCACCAAGTTCGCGGAGTTTTCTGCAAATAATCACTTACACCAAAAGTCAAGCTTGAAATTAAGTAAGAGCTCAGCCACAATAAATTGCTATATTTTATTACAGACCAGTTTGAAGGTTACACTGGAGAAAAAAAAAAGTTACATGACCGTATTAGACCTGGAAATATGGAACAATGCACCAATCGACTAACTCATGGGTTCTACTCTAAACACCGACATCCAGAACACTTCAGGAAAGCAATAACGATGGTTTCTGGTCAGAAGTAAACATCTTAGTGTAAGAGAAAAAAAGCTACATACAAGCCTATTAACACAAGCCTCCCTCAAAGCTTTTTATAAAAATGGTGAATCTTTGGAAGTGTCTCAAATATTAACACACTATGAGTGACAACCACATTTCTGTCTGAAGGGAGACGTGGGATTCTACAGGGAGTTGGCATTTGATCTCGCCGCACTTTGTTTCATCTCAGCAGCTTTTCCAGAACCCCGGAAGAACATATACACTTGCTGCAACCATTCATAACACTAATTATCACTACATGCTAATAAATTAATAATCCTCGGAAGACTAGGGTTGTTAGAAATAGGTGAGATTCCGTACCTTCAAAACCCATAAGCTGAGTAATGCCTCCAAGCAAAAGCATGCAAAGCCCACGAAGTAAAATATCTGGAATACGGTGTGGCTTATCAGGTTTTTAAAAAATGCCTCATACGGCTGCATTTGAAATGCTTTTACTTACACCAACAAGAGTAGAGCTTGAAAACAAATCAATGGCAGCAAGGATTCCACTGGAATCGACAAATAAAAAATCCTCATCATTCTTAGATTAACCATGCATCTATCTATATACGGCTGGGAACACAATTTTATTAACTTGACCAAGACTTACGTTAAAGACTTTCCCTTGAAGATAATAGGGGGTGCAACCGCTGCAAAGATTGTGAACAGCAGATGTAACTAGAAAAAATAAAGTCAGTTAGGATAAATATTGATACATGGGATTAGGAATGAATTTATGAAAGATGGGAAAGAGAACTTACAAGGTAAAACAAGAAAAACCACCCAAACCTCAGTGCACTCTCCTTTCTGGGTCATCAATCAAATTTATGAAACATCACACCAATCAGGAAGAGAAATCAGTGATTGCTTTTTCTTACCTCATTGCTCGATAAAGGGGCTTATACCACAAGGCATATGAGCCAGGAATGCCTGCAAGTGCATAAATGATCGCGAGTAGCCACAACTTTACTCCTACAACATAGAAAGCAATAATTAGCAGAACTTCATTGGTGTATATTGCCGAAGGGCAATCACTGTTCCAACATACAAATAGAGTATTCATTTCTACTGTGAAGGGCAATCATATTACCATCATTTTGAAGAATAATCCAAGCTGTTGTAACAGCTACAAAGTTCCAGATTAAACAGATTGAAATTCCTACATGATAAAGGAAACACGACTTTATTTTTTGAAAAATGAAAACATTCCCTAATATATCCTCAAATATGGTTAGATTATCAGAACGAAGGCATTGCTTAATATAGGTTCATCATGTCAAGCATTCCAGCACTAAAACCACTTGCAGTTAAAAGGCAAGCAAAAAAAATTAGGCATGAATAATTCTAAAAATAAAACTGATAGGAATCGTGCAAGCTTATAGAAACAAACAAAAGATTATGGGAGTACAATTCTCTAAACATAGTCAATTTTCAAATGGAAATATCACGAGTGCTACCCAAACTAATGAATATAAACCAGCTTTCCATTCATGCCAGAAAAGGTATAATTTGCCAAAAAACCCAGATAACGGAGGAATACCTCCCAGGGATGGTGAACATAGAGCTGAAGAAAATGTTAGAACAGAATCCTTCTTATATGACACAATATAATCTCGAATATTATCTGTAAGTAAATTTATGGTTGGTTTTGTTTGACAGGCACTGGTTTTGTCTCCATCAGAAACCAGAAATGATACAAAACCACCTCAGAACCATCACCTCAAACGAATAACTGCTCTTTATTATGTAGATACATAATCTGTGGCAAAGATAATCACCTGAAAATGGAAAATAGAAAATCTAAACGTCTTCTAAGCTGTAACATGGTTGTAAAGTATGTAATGGCCCCAGAAACACACGAGAACAGTGGCCCTAGGATTGGACTGAGTCCACCCTGCTCCATATCGAATCTTGATGCATGTCTATGCATTGGCATCAACTCATAGAATTAGCTGCCAGCATGAGCCAGACATACTAAATTCAAGTTCATAGAAGCCACCATGTCCAGAGCGTGCTTTGAATATTGGGAATGCTTTGTGGAAGAGAGGATGATCCCTTGGATGAAGATTCACTACTCTGAATGATGCAGAAAAGATGCAGTTGGCATTATACGGCTTGTGACATAATGCATTTATCCTAGGTCAGTGAAGACATTCCCCTTTTCAATGTTTATTATGATTCATATCCTTGAGTAAATTCTTCAAGAGAGAGCTTCACCCCATCAACCAGAGGTATCCAACGTGGCCAAAACATGCCTACTACAAGGACCTTAATAAACAATTATATTGAAGAATAGTGTCAACCATCAATCACTTCTTTAGGATGCTGAAGAATAGTAAGCATTTTGTATGCTCTTAACCTGCCCACAAATAGAACCATAGAAAGTAGCAGGGTCCTAGTGAAAGAGAACTTCCAGCAAGAGAAATTTGATTACCCAGGCAATATTTTGAGGTCTTCAGTTGGAGGAAAACTAGATCATTCTTTAACAATCTCAACATTTTCTTCCTCTGCTGTTCATGCATAGCATTATGTGCCCATGCATAATCGTATCCTAGGAGGCACCCAAAAATGTCGTAGATACCCTAAGAGCAAGATCTACAAAATCAATAGAACTGCAAACATACCTAGCCAACTTGCAAAAGCAGAGTACTGTATGCGTTGTGCATAAACAGGTATATCCCTTGCAATATCATGGTGAATGATCGGAAAAAATGGCGGCCAATTTCTATCTTCGATAAGCAACCCCGCTGCAGATGGAAAAACGATGTACATTTGTGCAAGCTCAAAATTTGTCAAATGCACCAGAAACTTGTTTTAAGCTAGGAAATCAAGCATACGGCTTGCCTTTGGCAGCAGCTTCCTCTCTTCTTTTCAGCTCCTGAAAGAGGACATTCATTAATGACTTAATGACAAATATTCTATTCATTCTATGTTAACAAACCTTCTCTCTTTGCTTTAGTTCGCCTTCTTTAGCTTGCAGTGCACTCTCTCTTTGATCTAGATCCTTGAAAAGGCCAAAGAAAAAAATATGAGCCACTCCAGCAGGACGTAATTCAAATTGTGGAAGGACATAAAATTTATCAATTACCTTGCCATTTCCAATGGGTATATTAATTTTCGCATCACTGCCTGCACTCGTCGCATGCTGTTGCATTACATATATGAGTATTTACTTATAAAACTACCTTTCCCTGGATTACGAACTGTCACACAATTGAACTGATAAAGAAACAATGACATCCGAACTGGATGTAGATGTTTCATTTACGGTACCATAGAAAATTCATTCTGGTCCCAAATATTAAATAAAACAAAGCCTTTTCTCCACATCTCCCTCTCTCCATGCAGAAAAAAGAAGAAAAAAATATGTATTCATGCTTTTCTTGTGGTCTAAAACCAAATTAGACATTACAGCTAACATATTTTGTCCCATCTTTGGGAACACCAAAAGAAACTAAGTATAACTAAAAATTAAAATGAACAATAATGAAGATAAAAGAGAAACCGGCATACAAGGATACACAAGTGCGTGTGGAAAGAACCTGAGATAAAGAATAAGGGAAAGACAGAAAGGGCCATAGAAGTAATTCTCGAAAGGCATACAAGATATTTTATACGCATCTAGCATCAAAAGTCAACAAATAAATTGAAAACCGAATAGTCACAGGTGCAGAACATCTGTAAGGGTATACAAAAAGGAAATATTACAAAAACTTTTAATGCATCTCGCATCTAATCCTAGCCTTATCTGTAATTTCTTCGAATTTATTATTGCCCAGACCCAAAAAGTGGGAGAGAGCAGATAATCTTGCTAGAATTTTGAATTAGTTAGATGAAGGACTCAGACAAGCCTTCATTAACTTTCTCCAAGAACATAACTTACTCGTAAATTATCCTAGAACTGCTATTTACTCTAATAGTATTCCAATTTCTACATTTCTATCTCAAAGCTCACTTCTTAGTAACGACCAAAGCATATCACAAGGTGAAAATAGAGTATTTTCTCTTGTTTCATTTAAGTCACTGTTGTCCATAGTTACTCTTTGGTGTAAGAAAGTGATCTATGGTGAAACATTTTGGTTTAGAGCCAATTTTCGCACATGTTATTTACTATCAGGTTCAGCTCCATGGGGCAATCATTTCTTCCAAAATATGACTTGCATTGTAGTATAGTTGGGCCCTTGATTCTATAATTCCGTTATTATGCAGTTAATCCAATCAAGCAACAATCTTTTGGAAAACCCTGTTTAATAGTTTGAACCGTGTCAATGCCTGTCAATAGGCATGCTTATGATGCTGTGGATGTCAAAAACATCCCTTGCCATAAAAGTTACGTTTGACACTTTTCCATAAGACATCTTTCTCTCAAAATCTCTAAGAACTACACAAGTATTACTTTTTTATGATATTTCCCCATAAAAATATGTTTTTATAAATATCCCCGATAACTAACACAACGTTATTTGTGTTTCATGCATAAGCAGAATGTATCACAGAGATGTTCATGCTGATATTAATGTATGCGTATGATATTCTGCTACTCTCAAGGAGAGAGAAAGACATCTACTTTTTTTGAGTCATTTTTTCATATAAGTGAATTCTTCCCTTGGTAAAACTAAGGGAACAATGTTAAACACAGCTAGAAGTATGAAGATATTGGACACAGCAAACGGTAGTGTTAACAGACCCTATATATACACAGAATTACGAGTTGTTTCTCCCTAAAAAAAGCTACCTATGCTCCGCTTTATCCAGGAAATGTTTTATGCCCGTGCATCTACGCAATCTCATGATCCACGTAAAGAATGATGTTCCTCACCTGTAATACTGGATTTTCTCTGCAGAGTAAAAACTTCTGGGCAAGCCTTCATCAGACATAGAACTGAGAAATCCTTGACAGTCCCTTTAACTTGATGATTGTTCACACCATCGAGAACGGAGGATGTAATACAGGCTCAGAACAGAAACTTTTAGCAACAATTTCCTTTCCTCTCAGGCTAGAAGACAATCAAGGACTACACAAGTAAGGACTTGATCACAGAATTGAAAGGGGCTACGATTGATTTGGGCAGTACCAATTCGTCATGCATGACGATTGCAATAAGCCAATATAAAGGCCTCCATCTTGGAGTTCATCTTGGATTAAGGCATTCATGAGTGGATCCTCTCAGGTATTGTATGTCTGCTACATACATATTTTTGGGTACTCTGCATACTCCACAACTCCTAATACCCATGGGCTCTATATAATTAGTAATTAACTAAGCCCAGTTACATAGCCTACATACAATTTAGTTCTGCTCCTCGATCTCATCATTAAGCAAACCCAATGCCTGAAATTTTAGGTTTCCAGCATGCAAAGAATATTGGATGATTATACAGTGATAATTACTGGATTAAAGAAGCCGCCATCGACATACTGTGGTTGTCTCGAACCCTGTCCACGCCCTGCAGCTTCCTAATCATCATAAAAAGTAGAACTACATTTATTAGGAAAGAAAAAAGCAGTTGTTCTTCCTTTCTGATGTCTCGTTTATGAAACCATGAATGAGACATGCTATTAACGGAAAGGCTTCAAAGAAATGAACGGATGATTTCTTGCTCCAATCATGGATATCCAAATGATAAGTTGATGTCATTCTAAATCCACTAAAGAGGGAAATTGTTAAAGCAAAACGGTTGCGATCGAGGAACACAATAATACATGCTGAACTGAAAGCGAGAAGGGATCCAAGTTATGCTATTATGAAACCACCGACGAACATGTTGCTCGAAAATTCTCAGAGAAATGGACATGTAAGACATGTAAAACAAGATGTGGTTTTTGATTGAACCAAACACTTGCGGCTTCTCATGTTATCTCCTGTTATCTCCTGTTACCATGTGTTTAATATTGAAGCAGGGCACAGCGCAGAATAATGCATAGAGTATGCTCGAAAACAATTCACAGGTCGAAGAAATCTTCTAGACGGAGAGAAGACATGTTGCATCACAGAAAATTCTAGATTTTGATGAAGTGCATGCCACAATTTTAAGGAGAGCTTCAAACACTCTGCAACATGCAAGGCATGTCAGTTTTCACAGGAAACTCTAGCTCATGGAAAGTGCCGGATGATTGTCCGGAGGGGCCATTTTATCCATGAAGGAATGACGAGCCATAATTCAAGCACAAGGAGCTCCCGACAAAAGCTGAATGTTCAATCCGTAATTCACCGCAAGGAACGAAAAACGAATAACGCATTAAGCTTATGCGGAAACGGAGGCACGAGGAACGAAGAAGGTGGGAGCCTAGATCGGGTAGGATAGGAAACGAGCAGGAGGACGAGCAACTTACAGCAAAAGGATTCACATCTTCCTCGTCGAAGGGGTTGGGGTCGTAGGAGGAAGCCATGCAGGAGCGCAGAGCTCAGAGGATCTGCGGCGATGGCGGAGAAGCGTCTAGGGTTTCTGCGGTTGAGGTCGTCGCCGAGCGAGACGAAGACGAGGACGGGGACGAGAGCTCTTCAATTTTGTTTCCATGAAATGTTTCTTCTTCTTCTTCTTCTTCTTCCTCTTCTTCTTCCTCTTCTTCTTCATTTCTCTGTATTCTGCAAATGTGGCCAAACAGTTTCATCTTATTACATTTCTGACCCGTTGACTTTTGAGCAGTTTCTTTTTTTGACCCGTTGACTTTTGATGTAAGCTTTTGATTCTGAAGCGATTCATTGCCAATCTCTCTTCGCATATCCGCAAAGTTAAATTTTCTTCTTGATCGATAGGAACTTATTTGTTTGATCTAAACTACCCCAAACCGTGGTCCAAATTGCAAAACTTGGTTCAAGGAATTCTATGCATATAGCTTGTATTCTCTCGCAACATATTTGGTGCCCATATGTTGCTCCACCTGCGGCAGTGCTATCATGAAAATCTACAAGCCTGTGCGGCGCATGTCAAAATGTAGATAAGAAAGACTGTGAAAGAGCTTTTTCTAGAAGTTAGCAATAGAATTATGGGATCAAGTCGTGTATGCCAAATAGAATGGAACGACATAGTTGATCAGGTACTGCTCCTATGCAATTCTTTATTTATGCAATAGTCTTGTCCAACATTTTACAAATGCATCTTGAATTTCTCAAACTTGAATTAATTATCTTAGCCTAACTTTTTGTTAGTATTGCAGTGTAGCTTGTGGTAAGAACGATAGAAACTAAAATATAAATTGATGCCAAAATGCTCTCACTTGTGCTGAGCAGAGTGACTTTATTTATTCTCAGCTTGGTGATGGTTACTTAACATTATCAAGAAGATGTAGTTTTATCAAGAATTCACTAAGAGGGTGGTCTTCGTCCCATTCGAATGTTGTTGGAGGAGGTATGCGTTAGTGCTGATCTGTTTGGTGACTCGGTTAAGGACAAATCTATGTGGGCATCAAAGATTGACTAAGACCCTTTTTGCAGATTGGATATTATACCATAACTTTGTATCGTTTACGATATTCTAACGCATTAACCGATTCGTTTTTTTTGCCGAGATCGTATGCCCTCATGTCATTGTTGAGCAGTATGCATCAAGTAGATGCTTGTGTTGAGGTATTAAAGGCATGAATTAGAATAGGGAGTATGTTGTCCCAATTTTGATGGAGGGGAATCTGAACAGGAATCTGTTGAACCCCTCCTTTCTTTTTCTCAATGGTTATCATAATTAGAATAACATTTAGTAAGCCTATAACAGTTGTCATGTTAGGCAATGGAGCTGCTACACACCGTCTAGTTAAGTACTTCGTCATTATTAATATATACATGTTGCCTGCTGCATATGTCTAAAGAGGACCCATTAGGTTCCAACCTACCATTTCAAATGGTTCCATGACTTTAAGTAAGCCAACAAGTTGTGATGGTAGGCTTCACGGTGATTTATTTAAGCGGTCACTGTTGTTTCCATTTATGGCAGGACTTTCACTTGTTCCATGAATTATGGAAGGGGGGCCATCCTTAAAAAATTGATTGTTTCCGTAGGGTCGGCACTAATGCTGGACCGGTTTAACAATTTGCACAGTTAACACATTGTCGCATTGTTGCGTGCGTGCGCGTAGAAGGGCGGGACCACGGGGGTCTTGGACTAGGGAGAGGAGAGTGATGGAAGCTTAGTTTGAGCGAGGGGAGGAGAAAGAATCGAGCAGAGATGAAAGAGGAAGAATCGAGATACTCAACAAGGTCACTATATTACACCCGAAGATTGTTACAACAGTGGTGGCCGCTTCGGCCGCACCCCAAACCCTAAAACCCTACACGAAACCCTAACCGACCAAGAAGAAAAAAAAAAAAAAAACCCTAAGTGGTATGCCCTTTCACACCCAAAAATGGCAACCCCTCACAATGGCGTCCCTCCTCTCCTTTTATAGCACAAGGAGGGAGGTCGTTTGATCTGTCCCATCGACGCGTTCACATCGACCGACCTACCCCATCCTTCGGTCGTCCTACCGACTAAACAATTATATCCTTTCATATCAGCCGGCTTATCCTAGCGGCCCGAATTCCGTTAAGATAGGCTGGCCTACCCGGTAGGCCTGATTCCTTTCAGACCTGCTGACCCCTTTGAAGCCGATTCCGTTTCCGGGGAATCCTGCCGATTCCGCCTAGGGACGGTTTTCTTCACGACAACGTTCTTTCGTGTAAGAAGATTCTACTTGCATATGGTCGTTGTATGCATCCATGTTTGCACCGTGTATAACGTTCTGTGCATTCCACATCATAATGTCCGAACTGGAAGCATATTATACACTACAGGACATGTTTGAAAGCCTTCTCTTCGGCTTTTGGGAGTGGGGCAAGTGTGCGAAACTAGGATAGGCTGAGTCCTAGCCTTTGATGGTTGAGGTTCAACGCCCTGCTAAAAACCTCTTTCAAAGGCATCATTGTCGTATTATTTGGGCTGTATCTGTCTAGGTGGAACCATTGGGGTTCTAAGCCGGGAGATGAACAATTTGTTGAGAGAGTCAAAATATGATTTTAATTATGGAATATTACTATAAAGGTGTCCCCACATTTAGGAGAATAAATATAAATAAAATATAGAAATTATTGAGAGAGTTAGGGTTTTAGAGAGACATTAAGATTAGAAAGAAATTAGGGTTTAGGGGAGAGAGTAGGAAGATGAGATTAGCAAAAGGATTAGGGTTTAGAAGAGAGATTAGGAAGATTGGGATTAGAAAAAGGATTAGGGTTTAGAGGAGATTAGGAAGATTGGGATTAGCAATGGGATTAGGGTTTAGAAGCGAGATTAGGAAGATTGGGATTAGAAAAAGGATTAGGGTTTAGATGAGATACTAGGAAGATTGAGATTAGAAAAAGGATTAGGGTTTAGATGAGAGATTAGGAAGATTGGGATTAGAAAAAGGATTAGGGTTTAGATGAGAGATTATGAAGATTGGGATTAGAAAAATGATTGGAAGTTCGGGGGATTCCAATTGCGAATTATCCGGGTTCATGACTCCTTTCGTGCAATCCTTGGATTTGTATGACGAGGCCTCCTCAATTGTACAATGTCCGTGAATCCATGGTAAAACTAGCCTTCGGGCTAGTTCGTTGTATCAACGCCTTTCTGCGGCTATCCAATTATGGCTAATAAATGGTACGGATGATGTCCGTCGTGTCTGTATCACACCCTCCGAGACTAGAAAGCCTTTGTCTAGAGTGGTCAACTCGTCTTCCTTTGAGTCACTCCTGAGACCCAAAAACGAGGGCCAATGACTTGCAAAGTCATCCTCGTCTTCATCACTTATGGTGTACAGATTTCAATATGTACTTCCATTATTATGGTGAGGTTTAGTAATTGTGGATTATTTCGTTGATCCTCACAATACATTTTTCGCGGTTCCTTGTGCGCCAAGCGAAAACGTCGAGTACTAGGATACAATATCGCGTGCCAAAGATCGTGTGATTCTTCTAAAAGAAGTATCAGATCTTCACGAGACGACATCCATCTTATATTTTCCTCCTTGAAATGAAATTCAAGACATCGTGGTCACTAAAAGTGTTAGCCCTTGAATATGAAGAATTGGCAAGACTATCCAAAGTTTAGCTGAATAGAGAATCAACCGTACTTAAAACGTAAAGACTCATACGCATATCGTACTAGTAGTCCATACTAGTTCGTACATAAGACACGAAAACATAACACACAATTGCGCAAAGTAAATTATATTTCTCTTCAATATACAATCTCTTGACCCCTATACAAGTAACCTTCATGACTTTATATATACATGATTTGTGTCTTCTCGGTCCTCCCACGAACCGATGTGTATTGACAAGTGTGTCGGTATGTATTTTTTTCGTATTGATTATTATGCAGTTTGTAATAGCACGTGTCATTACAAATTTGAGTCGTACTATCCATACTATTACAATCTTGTTGCATGTTTTTGTAATATTACATTTTATTTTGTAACTCCATGACATTACAGACAACACGATTGACAATCCAAATATTGACATTATGGTCTTTGTCAAAGAAGAAAACGTAAAATTAGCACCAATTGCGCTGGTGCAACCGGAAAAGTCACCGAAAGAGTGATGGAGTAAGAAGAAAGCAACTAAGGAGCTGGGTTATATCATTTTACAGCTAAAAACATAATGCTCCACACCAATAATGAATGTCATGGAAGTAAAAGGAATGTTGGGCAAAATGACTAATAAAAAATACGACGACGATTGTACATTGTGAGGAGGTTAGCACAAGATTTGTCAAGAATATAACAACCCTAGAGTATCGGACCCACTTGTACTAGATACATATGAGGTGTCTTTGACGACCGAAGGTGTGGAGCCAGTTCTGGAGACGGTCGCAACACCGACGCTTAAGGCCGAGAATGCACCGCTTTCACTCCCACTTCTTTAGGCTGAACCAGCACGGACGACGAATTTAGTGATTGTCGAAATAAATGACTCACCTGACAAAGAGACGAATTGGACAATAATCGTCCCAATCAACCCTATTTCATGATTGGCTAGTGTGGCAGCAACCGGATATGCAGAGCCGACTAATCAAATAGGACCAAGTACGACATATTGTTTTATGCTTTCTGAGTTAGACGAAATCCTCATAATGATGGAGAGAACAACGGGAAAAGTGTGTGAAATGAAGGAACATATAGAGGCTCGCATAGTGGCAAACATCGAACGCAATGTGGCGAAACGGAAAAAACGAGTCGAAAATAGCAAGAACTCGTTACAGAAGAAGGTTGCGGTTTTGAATGCAGCCAAACATGAGCGGGATCAGCTGCGAAGGGAAAAGGAGGAAAGAGAAGCAGAACTGGCCAAGTTACGAATGGAGTTAGAAGTCAAATGGAAGATTCGTAACGAAGTTGAACATTTCATACTAAAGCAATGGATATCCACTCTCATCTCGTCTTTTATTCTCTTATATCTTCGTTAAATCGTTCAATCTCTTATTTTGTTCTGACAGTTTAATTCGAATTGATTTGGTATGATTTATTTGTCTCCATTTATAAGTTTATATAGAATAACCTAGAGATTTCTAGAATGTTCAAGAATGTTTTAAACCTAAAAGATTCTAGAATGTTCTAAAAGATTCTA
>JBBBWG010002059.1:14020-31553 GCA_037176905.1 Azolla pinnata
AGAATAACCTAGAGATTTCTAGAATGTTCAAGAATGTTTTAAACCTAAAAGATTCTAGAATGTTCTAAAAGATTCTAAAATGTTCTAAAAAATTTCAAAGTTTTCTCTAATACAATAATCTTTATTAAAGTAGCATTTATTATTTTGCATCATGATAAGCTACTTTAATGGTTAGGTTTTGGATTTTGTAATACAAAGTCCTGGGTTTAAATCAAGGTGAAGCATTTGTTCACGGATTAATGATGGTAGAGGCCCAAGCGGATGTTCTGTTCAAGTAGGAACTCCGTGCCTCTGAACAAAGAGAGAGTTTGAGCAATTAAAGGAAGATATAAGAGAATAGAAGAAAAGAGGAGAGTGGGTTTATTAAAATAGTTAGATATAGGGTAGGCTTGGGCTGAAGACTAATGTTGATTTGAACTTATTTGATATGAGCTATATGTCTCTATTTATAGGTTTTTATAGATTAACATAGACCCAAAATATTCTAGGATATTCTAAAAAGAATCAGAGTTTTCTTTATATACAAAATCATTATATAATGAAAAAGTAACTTTTATATTTGATATTATGATTGATTACCTCAATGGTTAGGCATTGCAATATATAGTACGGGAACTTAGGTTCAAGTTTAGGCGAAACACCATTATGCTAAACATCGGAAGGAGAACGTCCGACTAATGGATGAGCTTGGAAAAAAGATATACCTCGTTCTCGTTCAAGCCAATTTACAAAGAATAGTCGAAAAGTTTCGGACGAAAACTACAGTCAAGATTCAACGTACTATGGCAATTGCACTTAAAGAATCGGGCCCAAAATGCTACTGTACTGCCCTAATCCTAACCCTAAAAGAGGTTTGAACAAATTATTGGAAATCCAAAGTTACCCTAATCGTAACCCTAAAAGGGGTTTGAAAAAACTTCCCCAAATCCAAAGTTGCCCTAATCCTAACCCCAAAAGAGGTTTGAAAAAACTTTCCCCAAATCCAAAGTTGCCCTAATCCTAACCCTAAAAGAGGTTTGAAAAAACTTCCCCAAATCCAAAGTTGCCCTAATCCTAACCCTAAAAGAGGTTTGAAAAACTTCCCCAGAAAACAAGTGATTGGAAATCCAAAGTTACCCTAATCCTAGCCCTAAGAGAGGTTTGAAAAACTTCCCCAGAAAACAAATGATTGGAAATCCAAAGTTGCCCTAATCCTAACCCTAAAAGAGGTTTGAAGAAACTTCCCCAGAAAACAAATGATTGGAAATCCAAAGTTACCCTAATCCTAACCCTAAAAGAGGTTTGAAAAAACTTCCCCAATGATTGGAAATCCAAAGTTGCCCTAATCCTAACCCTAAAAGAGGTTTGAAAAAACTTCCTGAGAAAACAAATGATTGGAAATCCAAAGTCTGTTCAAATTTCAAAAGTCTGTTTCTTTCTCGCGCCTTCTTCTTCTTCAGCTCTGCTCCTGATCCATGGCTTCTGCTGCTATCACGTCGCCTTCCCTTCCTGTTCGACACTTTCCCGACCACGACGACGACGACGACGGCGTCCATGGAGAGCGCATGAAACCCCTCTCTGTTATCGGTGCTTGTGCTGAAGCATCTTCGCTCTCTCAGACCAGAAAACCACGCCGTGGATGCTGGATTTCAAGGAAGCGAGCCGCCATTGCTCTCCTGAGCTCCGCAAGTCAGGTACGAGCTTCCGCATCCTCAAAGAGATTCCCCATAGATCTCTGGAATCCTTGTTCGTTTTTATGGCTTTTCCAAACAAGCATTCCATTTTTATGGCTTTTCCAAACCTTCCGACATCAAAGATTGTTCGATGATTGAGTCCATCAAAGATTCTGCGATCGCATGGCGTGTGGGTACACTCAGTCTCATCCTTCTAAAATGCCGTCTCTTTTCATGTCCTAGATGATCTATTCAACGAGACGAAGGGCAGGATATGCTCATAGCTACATTAATAGGGAGAATAAAAGACCTTGTGCGCAAAAGAGATCAATGCGAGAATTGAAACCTAAGTGGAAGGCAGAAAAGAAATTGAAAATCAAGAGCCAGGAGCATGAAGGTAATACCTAAACTTATGCATGCACGCATGCATCAAAAGCATGTAAAACCATCGATTATAGTTTACATGCCACATGTATGCATACATGTTTGTATACCAATTGGTACCTGTATGTATGCTTGTATGTATATTTATTTAACCATTCATGATACGTAGATATGTGTATGCGCTCATATATAAGTATGAACCAGGACTAAACTCGAAACGTCCTCAAGCATCGTCGTCTGGCAATTCCTGTAAAAGTACATGTCAGACGAGTGCAGGAAACAGTCAGCAACATGAAAATCCTTTAGCATCCTCACAAGAAAGAAGGAGATTAATCTCTCGTGGCTGTATAGATATCAAGCCGCATGTATACCACAAACCAAAGCGAGGTGGTAATATGTATACTTCAAGTCATACAGAGTCTGTTCGAGCAAAACACCATTCAGCATTGGTAAATCCAGTAGATATATCTTCGAATGTTGAAGACAGAAACTATCAGATTGAAAGTTCTCCTATTGCATCACAACAAGATATGGGCGAAACTTACGCATCAAATTTCCCAACAGCTAAAAAGGGAAGCTTCTTTAGGGAACAGAAATCACTTGTGGGTGTGAATTCTCACAGACATGATTCATTTGAAGTGATGACTGTGCTTCCGCTGTATGGTAATCATAGAAAGCCAAAAATTGGAGCATCTACATCCTCTAGGAAACCATTTGATTCAAGTACACGTAATTTAGCCTTTTCTCAGGATTCAGCAAATAAAATCAATCCAAGGGAGCCTGCAAAGGAAAATGTGATGATTAATGTCCGAAAACGCCCTTTTCAAGAGCTTAACAAGAACGGTGATATATTGATGGGAGGGCTCAATCCTGGTATAATCAATAAAGTGAGAGATAGAAAACAAGTTCGGGCTGTATTGTATGCTATTATTGGGTCTTCTTCTGTGATGCAAAGTGAGGTAAGGAGTGAACAAATTCAATCACAACATAGAGATTTGCATTTAAATTGTGAACAGTACAATTGGTGGTCACACAAACGATCAAAGAAAGACAATGAGAACATAGTGTGCAAAGAGGAAAGTAATTCTACTGCACCTAGTTCTAGTGTAATCTCTTGTGTGAAGAACGGACAAACTTACAAGACAGAAAATGATCCCTATCGCAAAGTATCTGAGAATCGTAAGGCAAACTATGAGACCAAAAACGTTGCAAGGGACAAAACTCCAGTTAATGATTGTGAAGGTCAGTAAAATTCTCCCCCTCTCTTGATAGATGGACAGATGTTTCTAGATAGCCTGGATTGGCCTGAGATTGATGATGACTTGCAGGTGATGTTGCTCTATGTTGGCTGGAATTATTGCGTCTCGATATCAAAGGGAGGTTATGTGGTAACTTACATTTGCAAACAGTATTTTTCAATTGCTTGTCAGACTCTATATTAGGAAAATTATGCTTTATAAAGCCAGTATTATTGTGTTTTTTATTTTAAATTTCTTCGTTGATTCACCATGATCAACGTTTTCCAAGCTTCCATGAAGGAAAAGAGCCAAATTTTCCTTGTTACCTTTCCTTGTTATTGTGCTTAAAACTTCTTTTAAATCTCGTTTTGTATACTGAATAAAAATAGGTGGCCTATTGTTTATGGATCCTAAATTTGAAAAGTTTTTGAAGTTCGAATTTACATCAGAACAATCTGAGCTATAATCTATGAGAAATACTTCTCTATCAGTGGTCGTGTAATTTTTGTCATTTCATTATTTGTTCTTAGATTTCCGAATGCGACTTGCATCATATATACCAAAAAACCTAGCTTGATTCACATCATATCTATTTTGCACGCTTACTTTGCCTACTTTTTTGTAGCTTTAAAACGAAGTAGAGGAAGACTTCGTAGTATTCTATTGTCCGGACTCATCGATGAGAAGTCAAATTTACATGGTGCTGAACAGCTCAAGAAGCCCATAAATTGGGATAACATCGGGAATGACTGGAATGAGATGCATAAATGGAGAGCATTTTTCTTGCATATGGATAGTGTACTATTCTCGGAGGGTCTTGGACTTGTGAGAGACTAAACTTTTTTAATCCCTTTTTATCAATTTCTTCTAAAGTACTTACTTATCGTTTCATTTTGTGGTCAAATTTTGCTGCAGGAGAACTGGCTAAATCAAGTTACCGAGATGCAATCACAAAGCCGAAAGATGAAGGGCTCTTAGGATCTAACGCAATCATACAAACTTTTGAACATAATCTGTGTATATGGGAGCATTATAGAAGGGATATGAGTATTTTCGGAGCTTGATAACGAGTTTCTGGTGATCCTGTTATCCACAGCCTTTCAAGTACAGAGCTAGAAGAAACCAGTGGCTTTTCTTAGTGCACATAAATCAGATATCCCATTTAAGAGGCCTGGGTTTTCCCTTGAATCCTTCTCCCGTCTTTGTATTGGATCTGTTTGTAGTGGTAAGCCGTGTTTTAAGGTCAGAGTCTCTCTGACTTCAGTCAAAACATCCGAGTCAAACTACTTGTCAGAACGATGCAACGACCTTAGCAGGCACTTGTAGAAAGAATATTTTCCTCCGAGAGAACCTTGCACAGTGAGGCGGTCTGTATGAGCCAAATATGGACGACTTAATATTCAATTTAATACGGATCAATCTCCTTGGATTAGGCTCCAAATTCGAAGAGGATAGATCAGTTTGACTTGGGTATCTGCTTGTTCTGTTTTGATTTTGAAAATTTTAGCTCAAAACCATGGTTACAATGGCACATTGTGTAGTTTAAATATAATTCTGCAGATTGCTAGATCATTCAAAGATTTACTCTCTAGCGTTCATTCATAGATCTTAAGATTTGTTTGGGTTCAGTTTTTGAACTCCTTTGACAGTTTTAGCACAATCTGATTTGGTCGCTTTTACAAGGGCTAGAGGTTGAAGTTTTCAACTTGTCCAGAGATGTTCCTGAGTGCAAGCAACTTCTCAATGTTTATGGCAGGTACAGAATAGTTGAAGGATTCATCAATCTTTAATAAAGAAAACGTGTCCAAATTATTCCATAAGGATGGGTATAGGCTTCTCAATGTAAATTTATACCTGATCAAGCAAAGGTCATGAGAAAACTAAATCTGTGAATGAGTGAGTAGATGTTGATTAAAGATCACATTGCTAAATTTATCCGTGATTGAAGAAGACTACAGTCCCAGGGAGATGGATCTCTACAAGGAATCTATGAGACTTCTGTGAAGGTGAATATAGTGGATAGTCACCTTCATTCACAAGGGAACGAAATTCTGCATATTAAATCGTGAAGGTACAAAATAGATAGAAGAGATTGTTAGGATATACATAATTAGACTTGAAAGAGGCATATGATAATGTTTAATTTGTGGGTTTTGAAGGAACTTAAACCTAAATGTGTTACCTTCAACAGATTACACAGGCTTCAGCTGTGCTCACCATATGTACTGTATGCAGATATTATCGGCATGGATAAGAAATTGGAGAGACCATACAAAACAAGGACAATTGGTGCAGATCAAACTTTGATTGTCAGTTTCGCATGACTGGATATGTCTAAAGCTTGGTTATGATAGTGGTGTTTAGCTGATAGGTAAATGAATAATCACATGATGAGATAGATGAGAGTTTCTTCAGCAAGAAGTCCATGGGATATATATTCATATATATAAATATATATATATATATATATCTGATGTTATATTAAGGTCAGTTTGAGAATGGATGAATAGAGAGCATCTCTGTGGGTTGTTTAACTGAAGCGATATCCGTGATCAGTTTATAAGTTTGTGCACAGGTTTTACTTCAAGCATTATAATGTCATTGATCAGTTTACAAGTTTGTGGGCAGTTTTACAAGCAGAATGTCTGTAAAAACTTGCGGTAAAAAAAGGCAGCTACCCAGGTGATGTTGCATCTGCATGGAATCGGAAGCACATCACATATATGTAAGGTATGCGATTTGGGGGCGTGCAATGATTCGAGATTCGGAAGGCTTGTGGTGGAATCGAGCAGCAGAAGGAGAGCGTCTGACAGGTACCAGTAGTATTATTATTATTATAAGGCGATGCTGATGTTGTTGCTGCATTAAAAGGGGGCGGTGTGTGCGATCAGGGCAAAAAAGAAAAGCTGCAAAAGGCGACATATGTAAGAAAGTTGGGAAGAGGATGTGTACAATAGACACAAATGCGCCATTGGGGTAAAGTCACAGAGAGCATTCAGAATCTGCATGTGTGGTATGTATGGGAGATCAGCTTGGCAATTTCGATTATGAAGAGGGGTAACTGGTTGAGGATCTGATTGGAGGTGTTGGGTGGTGATGATGATGATGGTGATGGTTTGATCCTCTCTTTCTTCAGTATGTACTACTGGCCGGCATCATTCAAAGTTCAGGGTGTAGAGTGTACTTAAGGAAGGCAAAGGCAAAGAGAATCATTGCATTCTCTGATCCCTCACGAAATGTTTGACCTGATTTATTACTGCACATATGTCTGAATATCTCAGCTTCTTTCTAGGGAGGCACTCACTCCCTTCCATCCTTCAGAGAAGTAAAATGGAAAAAACAAGCTGAAAGAAAAAAGGAGACACATCCATAATTCCTTACAAGATGGAGGTATTGCTGTTTTTTTCATCTCCTGATCTACATACCTCTGTTCTTTAATTCTGTTGCTGTACTTGATTTTTTCTTCCTCTTTTTTACTGCAAAATGATGATGATGATGATGATGATGATAGCAGTACTTCGCAAAGGTCAAGCATCCTTTGAGTTACCATGTAGACTGAATTGTATATTGTGTGTATATATACTGCATAAACATATACTAACAATTGTGAAAATTATGGCATTGATGATCCATGTTTGTATATACATATACATATATATATATATAGAAAGAGACATGCTTTGATCATCCTTGTTTTTGCCTCTGCTAAAACAGGAATCACAAGCAGAAAACATGTTCCTGTCTCCAAATTTTACCATCCCTTCTTCTTTTTCTTCTTGTGAATCATCAGATTCTTATAAGATCGACAGCTTCTTCTTGCAGGATGAGCTGATCACTCACTCAGTTACTGTTCCTCTAGAGGCTGTGCCGACTTTCCCTCTCACGATCATCAATGCATCTTGTTGCAGTTGATGGGCCTGTCGACATGTTATACATGTGCCATGATGAATGTCGCGAAAGCCGATCGAGCGTGAATCATCTATCAACAGTTTGTGTAACTCGTGATCAGCCGAATATATTGTTATGATTGCCCATCATCGTCACCAGATCAACGTTCCAACGTTAGATGTTCTAATTTACGTATGTATTCAACTGTTTGTCGATTTCTCGTGCGATACGAGCATCTTTACTGCTCATTGGCGACCTTGTGGCATGGCGGTTGCGCATGAGTATACGTGTTTAATGCATGCGCATTGAAATACATGAGACGGTTCATCCTTCGAATTCAAGGATCAGATGCAAGAATACATGTTCGATCACAGGCCTAGTGATGCAGGTTTAACCAATTTTCAGATTTGCGAATATGACGCGTATTATAACAGCTTGATTAATTTGAACAAATAAGCTGTGCAGATTGCAGCTTGCCTGGATCGGCCAATTGTATTTTATGGGTTTAGACATTCAATGCGTAATTACGACATAAGAACATGGATGCCTACCGTATTAATCTGAGCATAATCACATCTTCCATATGCATGTATGTTGGGTATATATATGTATATATTTGTGTGCGTGTTGTGTATACATACAATTTGTTAATCTTGCAGCTGATCATATCATGGCACATTGTACAAATCGAAACAGATGGCGTATTGTACAATCTTTGTTGTGCGCAAAAAATTATAAAAGAAAAGGCGTAGCAAATTTCTTAATTACATTTTAAGGCCTACTAAATTAGTGCCTACTTTTATATTCGAACCAAAAACTAGCGCCCAATTCAATGATTAAGACCAAATTAATTAGATTCCGAAATTATTAACTTCTGTTAATCGAATACAGCTAGGGGATCGAGCAGTAAACAGTGGTAGGAAGTAGGAAGCAATCCGTAAATAGCAGTAGGAAGATTATGAATCAAGGAACATGAAAAAGAGAACAGATGGAAGCAATTAGTAAGAGAAGGATAGAATCGATTGGCAAGAAGCGATTAGGAATCAATCTATTAGCATTAGAACTAAGCGTTAATTTATAATTTCTAATTTTAGTAAGAGTAATTAATAAATTTATTAGGAATTTTTTTGGTAAATTTCCCTATATATACATATTCAGAGCTGAGCGGAATTCATTGATAGACCAATCATTATGTGTTTAGGGTTAAATTATGTAATTTCACGAGGCATAATTAATCATGTGGATGGAAAACAAATCTAGTGGGGCCGTGCCCTAATTTCGGAATAGATTTAGTGGCGCAATGCATCAGCAACAGAATGGGATTACGTGATGATTTAGCAATAGTTGTACTTGGATTAATGTCATCAAATTAGAGATACATGATTGCATCATGTGGGATCATGATTAACATATATGTGGCAGTACTAATGGCCAGCTACTCGATCTTTCTTGAATCTGCTGCCCCTAATCACTATTATATAGTCCATCAAGCTGGTCATTTGATATAGTTGTAACTGATTAATTGATTAATTGGTGATCTTCTCTATAGACCCGGGAATTAACGGTGTATATTCATATATAGAATGATATAGTTAGCTCAATTCATAGGTGGAAATCAGTAGTTAATCTATCAGCTGATTGGATAACTCCCCATACTTTTATGATCAATATGCGCCTTGTGCATTTCATTCTTAATCTTCTTCTTCTTATTTTCGTAAGAGAATGTCAAATCGCTGGAGACTTGCATGTACGTTACAGGATGTATAGAGGTCGAGCTACTATAAATTATGTTACAAATTAGGGTTTAAGACCTTGATAATTGTAACCAAATCAGTTTTGCTTGATATAAATATGCGAATCTTGATAATTATCAAACTGATCTGGTTACATGACTTTTATTAAGGCATTACTCCAGTCCATGTAATTCCCAGTGCCGCTCGAAAATCTCATAACCGAAGAACACCATGCATATTAATAATACACTATTAAGCTTATGAAAAGTAATCATTTAATTAACCGAGTCTTGTAGGTCAGGGCCTGCACAACATAAATTACTACAGTGGTGGATCATCAGCGAGAAATAGTTATATAAAAGAGAGGAGCGGAATTATATCGTTGACGATCCGTACTCATCCACAGAATTCGATGTGATTTGAACAGATAATCCTCAACTTGATGCAATATATAATGATAGCCCAGATTAATATCAACAGCTGCAATATTATTGGAT
Organism: Azolla pinnata; assembly: GCA_037176905.1. Classification (NCBI taxonomy): domain Eukaryota; kingdom Viridiplantae; phylum Streptophyta; class Polypodiopsida; order Salviniales; family Salviniaceae; genus Azolla; species Azolla pinnata. The sequence continues at coordinate 23,413 of JBBBWG010002059.1, forward strand.
TAGGCATTGATTGATATATAGGTAATTAGATAGCCACGTGATTAAATAAGTCTAATTCACTAGTCAGGTGGCTCAAATTAGTGAAAGGCCCACTGATTCTTCAAACAAAATATGTTGCGTACAATTACTGGATTTTAGACTTTAGAAATGGTTCCCTCCTCTAATGGTCGATGCACCTGATTGCTTGAGAAGCCAATAATTTCTACGAACCATATTCTGCGAGTAAATGTCGACGAAGATGATGACGAGACCTATGAAAAATTAGCACCGGATGATATTGGTGATATAACGCCTTATAATATTAATGTATATTCTGTCACTAGCAGTACTAAATATACAAATTAATGCTCTCTGTAATTGTGTATATCTACAATTAGTAGTTCCGGAAGAAAATTAGCATAGTACAGACATGAGCTATGGAGCAAGAAACAACATATGAATCTCTTATATTATCAATATTTTCCGCCACGTGATATATAATTTATACGCCTAAAAGCCTTCAAATTTTCCAGCTACAAAATATTGATGCCCAGTAAGTTAGAAATCACAAATCAGTCCCGTGATATAAAAAACACAAAAATAGAATTCAAAATTACGGTATCTATACTCATTAATTGCCTCTAATTTCATGGTTATTCTTATAATTATGTCTCAGCTACCAGCTAGCTAGATCAAATAATGCAGACTATGTTTACAGGAAACTCTAAATTATTCGAGCACTTGCAAGAATTAATTGATATATGTATAAATTACGTTTACTTCACTTACAGTTTCCCATGATTATTCTCTATTGTCGTAGTCGATAAGTTCAAAGAGATTGAGTATGAGGGAGAAAAGAAAGCAGAGAGGAGAAAAGGAAAGCTGTTTTTTGTGGTATTCCGACTTTTGCAGATGCGACTAAACGCATCAAACATAACGCCTTCAATATATCTATATTTATACACATACACACACATAAATTATTACTATTATATTACTCCCAAGTATAATTTGTATATTATACTGGATCACTAATTTTGCGTTTCCTATGTACTACAGTCTTTTTATTCTGATCATCTTATAACGAATTGATCTGATCTTGTAACTGTTTATTGATCTCATGGCGGCTTATATATATGTACATCTTCCAGTAGTCCAATTAATACCATCAAGATTAATCATTCTGGACGCCCTTTTCTTTCTTCCGGCATTGACAATCTAGAGTGATCCAATTATATACATACAGATCACTTGTCAGATGTGTATGGAAGCAATACGGACGGATTCATGCATGTAATGCGTGTATGGCGCGATGCTCATGATATGTGTAACCATAATAATAACATAAATTATAATCACAATATTAAGAATGCGAACATATGAGACTGTTATGCATAATTAGGGGTTGTAGATTAATATACATCAATTGTTTTGAGGAAATTATGTACACCGGCCACCAAGATTAATGCGTACCGAGCTTGCAATTAGCATTATAAGGTCGTTAATCGGATTAAGAACATTATAAGTTCATACATACTTAGGTCTCAAACATATAAATTACAAACTTGGACGACGTACCTGCAATCCAAAAAAGCTAGACGATCTTGAAATATTGCGGCCGCATACACTCAGATCACTTATATATAAACCCCCAGCTAATGGTTGAAGTATCCAATGCATATAAAATGTGGCGGCATGGACAAAATAATTAATTGTGTGATGATCATTATAATGGAGCGGTTGATCATATAATTTAAGCAAGAGGCTGGCCGCGCCACTGGCCATGGTAAAATATAACATTAATGTATCCATAGAATATCGCTTCATGAGAGTAGCTGATATCAATTAGGAGAAGGAATCAGGTTTAACCTGCATCGTTAGTACGTATAATTATTCGAAGAATTAATTAGCACTAGATACTTTGTTGAGAGAGATCAGATTACAGAGAGAGAGAGAGAGGAAGAGGGAGAGAGAAGAATTTAGATGTTTTACTAGGATCCATCCAGCAGCTAATTGAGAGGGAATGGTTTGCATGTTTTCCCACAGCTTTCTTGAGCCTGGCACTCGTTTACTTCACAATCGCCGTCACAGACATCATCATCGGCTTGCAGCACTCAAATGCACAATCTACGACTATATATTGATATATATAATGAATTAGTTATACTAAGCATGTAATTATCAAGGCTCAGGTATTGTCATTATCGGTGGATATATTTGCCCAATATAGAATATTATATATACGTGGTATAAACTAACATGCAGCGTTTAATTGTAGTAATATATACCGGCTTCATCTGCATGAGTATACAAAGCATACGTAGAAATACAAATAATTGTGCTAATTCGAATATTGTTATTAGTATTACTAGTAGTACTACTGCCGATATTCGAGCATGAATATTGTGGTTAGGTTAATGCTGCAGCTGATATTGAGGTTAATGATTTGTGCTCATCAGGCCGGCAAAATATGGAAGTAGCCGGATATAATTGTAATAATAGTATGCAGGCTGTAGATCGGATTATAAGTCATGGGACTAATTAGTATCTAACTAATTACTGATCGGATGATGGTGATGATGATGATGCTGATGCTGATGCTGCTGCTGATGATGATTATGGCGGCAACGAGGTACAAGTAGCACGTTCAAGAGAGTTGTGGAAAAATACGCAAAACCCCCCGTAATTATCATCATACAGCGCTCCCGGCCAGCGATATTCAGCCGCCAAATTGTGTAACTGCGCCTACAATCATTAAATGCAGAAGAAGAACGTCGAGGAGGCGCTGCGGTATGATCACAACCTGCGAAATCAGTCTAAGAATTGAAGATTGATTTATTGTAAGGTGCTGCGGTTAATAGAGTCCATCTAATATCATTAGATGTATATTCTACAGGACGCGGGTATAAGTACTACTACAGCTAAACTAAGCTGATCATGAGGTAGGCTAATAGTATGGACTGATCATGGTCTAATTGCACATTGAATCGAAAGATTTGCAGCCATACATGTATAGTTGCTGCAGATGAAAATCAGCAGAAAACTTAGGCGCTGTAGATTCAAAATGAACTAGATCAAGGCGAAGAATCACTAGTGGACATGAAAAAGATGCCGTGCATGCTCATCAGCAGCAGATCGAGGAGGAGTATAGACGGATCAATTCATGCAGGGAATGGTCGATGGGGGAAGAAACCTCTCGCTCATCTCTCGGCTATATATAATAGATCTGAGTCGTGCAGATCGGATCATGAGGCGCATGAGATGCATGCATGCATGCATATTGCAGCTAGAACTAGTTAGTAAATGCACTAGCAGGGAGATCATCATCCATCTGCAGATTCCATGATGAAGATGAAGAAGAGAGGCGCATCTAAATTTATAGTCGTTGATGATCTATACAAATATTGACCCACTCTGACTACTACTATCACTCTCTCTGACTTGACTGATCAATGCATTATATATATAAGATCCATAGAACGTAATATACGTGTTTGTGCAAGCATTCAAACGTTTGACAACGAATACGTTTATATATTCCAATACTCACTCTCTCTTATATAACAATATGTGATGACAGCGTGCGGCCATTAATTTTGAAAATTTAATCTGCTCTAACTGTGAGATGATTTACCATCCACGTTTGATTGAAACATGCGCGAATGAAAACGCAAATGGTATACGTACGGTTAATTCTAGGCATATATCTATGTATGTGGTCGGTCGCTATGTACTCTGTCTGCATGTACATACACGCACATTATTCATTCATTCACTCGTTCGTATATACATAATAAGAGCTCCAAACAATATATATACGTAAAATTCATACGCCCTGCAACTTGCTGTGTAGCTGTGGTGTCTATTAATTCATTCGTTGAGACACTGATTAATATAGAAGATTGATTTGTGCTACTAATCTATATTATGCGCCGTCATGTACTGTTAATGTTGCGTCGATGATTCCAACGCGGGCTCCTAATCGTCTCTTCATCTCTACTAATTCTAGTATGATTCGACGTCGACGTCCAGCTTTAATGATAATTTTCCTTCTTTGTTTGCAGGAATCAAGCTACGCATATTGTCTGTAATCTTCCTTCTTTGTTTGGAATCAAGCCACGCATATTGTCTGTACATCATAGATCTGGCCTAGGAAAAACCCTAAAAGCTACTGCAGCTTAAAAGAAGAAGAAGAAGAAGAAGAAGAAGAAGAAGAAGGAAGAAGAAGAAGAAGACGAAGTTGCAGGTGCAGGAGCGTCAGAGAGAGATCAGAGCTATTCTTTTGTTTTCTTTTTTTCTTCTTCTTTTTGTTTTTTATAACGCACTAGCGCATGAAACGCCCGGCCGGCGGCCAGCTTCCAAAAGCTTCCAGCTGCTGAATCATCCATATCTATTTGTTTTCTCTTGTTTTTACAAGACGGCATTCAATGAGCTTTTGTATATTGTCTGATATTTCTTCTTCTTCTTCTTCAACCGGCTGCATGCGATCGATCACTAGCGAAGCACAGTCAATTTAATTCACCGAATTCCGGCCTCCCCACCCCCAACAAATGCCCTCCTTTTCAATCTGGTATTCAATACGTTTATACACAATTACATATTACAGACGTGATCTGTCGATATATGACATATGTTATATATACACAACAGTATATGTTTGATAGAGATAATTTTGTCTACATGCATATTATTTAGTATATGCCATTTCTATCATCATGACTTGCAGTAGGATCGTTTTTGGCATGATGATCTTCAGCTGGGCTGGGATCAATATATTATTGATCATACAATACATGTACTCTATAGATCTGTATAATATTGCAATATTGAAAATATCTGCAGAATTACTCGACGTTAATCTTTTGCTAGTTCTACTCCGGCTATAATATCACGTCCACCATATTGGCGTCCAATAATACTAAATTATAGGGCTACGAAAATATAATTGCTTCTAATTCCATGACTGCATAAGTCTTTCTGCTGGTTAATCTCGCTCCTCTTCACTTTGTATAACTAGCTAGTTGTAACTTCTCAATTTTGTACAGTATGGTGCATACATTGAAAGATTCTGAAGATCGAATGATTATATGATCATCCTCGCCACAGGCCGCTGCAATATAATTACTTGCATTAAAATGCACAATTCACTGCCCTGCAATATATTGTTATATGACGCGGTACTTCTTTTTTTCCTTCGATTTTTTACATTGGACCATCTGCCCCCCCCACGGCAGCTTCATGATGAGCTCCATCACATCATTTGGACAACGTAATGATTCCATATTGCACGTTAGAATTCATTAATACATACGCATTCATTCCTTCACTTGCAGCAGCTGCTGCATCATCCAACTGATCCCCACAATATATATGTACTAGTATACTGCAACAGTACTCATGAGCTTATATGCATGAATGTGGGTATGTATGTATATGTCTGTATCTATGTAGATCTGTTGAATGCGTGATATAAATTGTGTCCGTATGTTTGCTAGTGATCGCATCGATGCTGTAGCTGCCATTACACAGATGATATATATCACTCAACGTTAACAGTTAACGCTAACTGACATAATATATTACAGCTAGCGTGCATTTTGACTGCATATTCTAGAATATCAGCTAGCTGGCGCTGGCTCGATCAGATACAAGCAATTGAAGCAGCTGGATCCCTGCAGCTAGAAGTAAACTTGAATGCATAATGATGATCGTCCACAGATTGTACCCATGCAGATCAGACGGATTGCTCGTCAATTGCAGGAATGTTTGCACGGTCAATTTAATAGACAGTAGCTGATCGGTAAGTTCTGGAAACTAGCTCAGATACTAGCTGGCAGCTAGGTCAATATGGATGATTAGCTGGATCATAGAGCTCAGATCAAAGAGGATCATATTATACGTCTATAGCTTATAGCTAGTGGCGAATTCTTAAAATCTGGGGCTTAGATACTTTCATCATTAGTGTATCGATTTGGTTTTAGACTCAGCTTGCTTGAAGAGATAGTGTTAGCTTGTATAAATGTATAGAATTGGAGGATGATCATGATCAGCTCGGCGTTCGATACAAATTTTCTTGTGCAGCTGGTGAAGCTGCAACTAGCTGAGCTTTCCGGCGTACTACTATAATTAGCCAGTTTAATGTCAGGTATAGTATCATTGCAGCTAACCGCTTCGAATTATGAGGCGCTGATCATTCATGTCATGCAGAATAATTGATCACGGATTCAACTTCAGTCATCGAGATTAGCATCAACTAACTATAGGCCGAGGAATGTTAACATTAACCTCCAAACCATTAAATTATTTGCATTGGATGAGCATTGGCAAACTAGTGATCGTGTTTGAACGGATCCGCATCCAAATAATTAACGATAAAATCGCTGTTTAATTATTAACCGCTCCGGCCGTCTGGTGACCATCTCGTGATGATATTCACTAATCATGGGCGCTGGAGTTGTGGGTTAAATTACTCAACATCAATATTGTAGGCATACAAATTATATTTTGTGTGTGCTGCAATGAATTATCTCAGTAGCTGGATGTCAATGCAAATAAATATGTTGCGTAAGTAGTTGCCACAATTCCGATGGGCTATAGAAGTACTCTTATATAAATAGTAGCACTCCATGAGTCATGTACAGCTACTAGTGATAAGTTATAAATAATATATACACTGATTTGGACACTGTTGATAGGTACAATAACTGGTGCACTATTGCATGACATTGCACATGCAGTTTTAATTCCCCAAAATCTAAGTCTTGCAATGTTGTTACAATTTGGATAACGCTGGTAATATATATCAACGCGTGAGAATTCCTACCTGCATTAGAGCGTCCATACCACTAAATTAGCTCGTTATTCGATGCTTATAATCAAACATTAATACACGTACTCCTGAGCTCGCATTAAATTACTTCGTAATTAGCAATCAAGATGATGAACGAAAGATTGCCAGAAATCGGTTCCTCCATAATATTGAACAGATAATAATTTTGCAGAACCATACTCGAGTACTCTAGTGATCTCATATTGCAATAACTAATTATCATGTTGTGCTAACAAAATTGCTTGTTATATAATTACATCTATCAGTCGTATCGATCTCCTGCATATAAACTCTTCATGATAATATGGTCATGAATGGACGTTGGGCAAAATTACAACTTCTAATTCCTTGAACATGATATTGTCAATAGTGATACTAGAAGCTGGTTATATGATTACTAGAGGAGAGAGAGGAGAGAGAGGAATAATTCAATGGTTTTAGAGATTCTTCTTAATTATAAGATATTGATCAATAATCAGATTAAAAGGCTGATCTGCAAATAATAACTAATGTCCTGGCTTATAAAATTTCGTGATATACTGGTCAAAATGTACTATGGTCGATGTCAAGCTGATCAAGCGGTTACAATCATAATCAAGCAGCTATCCGATGCTGGGTGCTGCATGTTGATGACTTAATATAGGAGGAGTACACAGCAGTCGTAGGTTAGTGCTGTTCTGCGTGGTGAATTAATCGAGGGTATTCCTCAAATGGGATGATCTGATCATTGCTACAAGGATTATATGTGGGCGTCGCGCCTATAGCAAAGGGAATTAGGCGATCAAATCTGATGGTATACATAAATTCTAAGTACCTTATCGTAATAGATTTCCAAACGTATTTGAATGCTACCCTGTATCGGCGGCCCAATTGATTGCTGCGTCGATATTTACGTACTTGCAGTAAAACGCGAGCTAAGTACAATCCTCTGCAGGCAAGCTAGCTAGCTAACTAGCTACTGAAGCAGAATCTGAAATTAGTAGCTGGTTATAAAACTTGCATCAATACGACGGTTGCCGCTCCTTGTTCACTACTGATCAAACACGAAGTAATTTGGGAAAGGCATCCGACAGTGGTAGCACTGACAATATCAGTGCCTAAAATCCAGCGCGCAAAGAAGAACATCCAGCTGTTGAATATATAGTGTACTACGGTATGATCGGTTGGGCGGGGCCGGAACGTCTTTTCATGAAGAAAGAGAGAGATGGAAGCGTATTAGATGCAAGTTTTGACACGGAATTCAGGAGCTGGTTGCATCAGATCATGGGAAATATCGCTCACGATCATCACTACTACTACTACTACTACTACTACTACTACTACTACTACTACT
>JBBBWG010002070.1:0-14197 GCA_037176905.1 Azolla pinnata
TATATGTCAAAGTTATGTAGAATTAGAACATATAGAAGCAAGGCTCAATTGATGAGGCAAATATGATATAATAACAGGAAAGAAACGATCAAAACCACTCTATTTAGAGAGAAATAACATATATAGATAAATACATGCAAAAGGACTACTTACTTGGCACCACATGAGTTCAAAAAGATCGTTTTCTCTCATACCATCACTTTTCCCCCAAACAATTGAAGACAACAATCCACATAGTTCCTCAGTTTTCTGCTTTCTTGCTGCATCAAGAAAGATGCGTTTTGGGTCCTAACAGATTAACCCAAGTAAATATAAGAAATTACAAAAATAATTTACAAAGAAAAAGAGAGAAAAAATAGCATATGAAAAATAGAAAATTTCAGAAGAGAAAAAACGAGCATACCGAAAAGGCACCTTCTGTGAAAGGTGCAGATATTCCCATCTCTTTATTCCATAATCTCATCCCAGCTGCAGTGAGCGCCAACACTTTTCCAGAATGGGTCATATAATCAGCAATCAATGAAAGATGTCCAGCATGTACCTTCCCACCCATACTCTGAACAGAAATCTTTAGTCTCTGCATAAAGATATTGATCAATACATTTAGTGTTTGCGAAATCATATTGCCACGACACAAGTGCAATAAGGTGATGTTTGATATCTGTTACCTCATAAATAAGCCTTCTAGCAGCTTCAATGCCTATCATGTTACAAACTTCAGGAATGCTATAAGGTCCACTTCTTCGCCAGTCAATCAATTCCATTATTCCAAAACAGCTTTCTCTCACCATTCCCCATGTCCCTTCTTCAGACAAAGCTTCACTGTATACTTCTACTGCAAGTTCTCCCTTTGGGTTGTTATCTTTATAAGAACCTGCAGCAATTGGCTGTTTTGGTATGCCTCCTGTATTGCATAGAACATTATTGAAATCTTCCCATTGAATGGTTGCTGCCTTGACTTGTTGAGAACCTGGCACAAAATTAATGTTTACAATAAGCACCCACGAAGTTTATGCCTCCATAAGAAAGTAGTTTAAAAACAATTTTAGACATTGTAGCAATTTTGTAAGACTTGGTTGTGTTTTTGGTGTTTTCCAGCTTAATAACGAAGCCTATAATCCTACTGGCTCATCACGCTTTTAGATTATCTACAGTCCATGAACTTCAGCATGTTCTTTTAGCAGAATAATTTTCATTTTCGAAGTATAAAATATGTTTTGTTTCTTTCAATATGCCTGTAGTGAATCTGAAAATATTGTTCAATTTTTGTTCTATCGAAGACAAATGTTGTCAAAGAAACTCAACGAATAGGTGCTCTCATTCCTCCACAAAGCACAAAACGAATAATTTCTAGAATAAGGAAGAAAAGGCAAACGAAGAAATTTTATAAATAACCTTTTAGGTATTTCTATTCCTTGAAATTCCTTGTTGGGGCTTACCTCTAAGAACTGCTTTTGATAGAGATGGGATAACAAAGTATTTGAGAAAATTCGGATGCTCATAGCCAAAGTTGTTTATTTCCATCTCCTCTACAGACTCATAATGAACAAGAATGCAAGGATAACTCTTATCGGAACTTCCATAATCGCAATGTTCACTGCATATTGAAAGAGAAATCGATCAAAACATAATCGGTCTTCCAATGCCACATAAAAGATTGTACTCAGCTGTTACGGACCTACTAATGATGAGCAGAAATATATCAGAAAAGATTAAAGAGAAAATGAATTAAGGGTGCTTGATCATGAACAGAACACTTGCGACAAATACAAAGTGTCATCTCTGTCCCATAGCACAAAACATCACATTATATTATGCATCAGTACTTATAAATAGAGCAAAAGAACAAAGTTTTGCCTCACCATTACAGTCTCAATAGCATCTGAAGATGTTGTAATGAAATGGGGTATCTATACAGTCATGTGTTCCCACGTGTCACATGCCCATACGGGTTTGCCTCGAGTCCTAAAATAAATAGTTTCTCGCTTATCCTACCCTAAACCATTCAAATTAGCCTTCAGTTTGGTCACTATGGTTACGCCTATAACATTAGCACTTAGATATCATTCCAAAGGGAAAAGCACACTGGTGTTACATTACCAACAAGTACTTGAGATGATAAGTGATGCTGCCATCAAGATATTCAATGAAAGAACAAAATATAAGACTATTGCATTTGGACCAGCATGAGGAAACGCAACATGAAAGACTTCCATCCCACAAAACCATCCAATTATGCAAGTTGAGAAAAAAGGAGATATTATCTTTTACTCTAGCTTCCTAGAACTAAAAAGCTAGAACACTAAATAAAAATAACCAGAAATTGGGTTTGGTATCTGAGAAGTGGTCAAAGTATTGGATAAAATATGAAGATAGTTTATCTCGTAGACATATGCATGTCAGAATCGTTGTCTCGCTCTCAGAAAGACCCTCTAACAAGGAGAAATTTTATCCTGTCTATGACTCCTTAGAGACATGACCACACTTTCCCTTGGGCGTTTGTTTGCATATCATCAGTAGCAATCTCTGAAGGGAAGAAACCACTTTAACATTTGTTCTAGGTGCATCAACAATAGTGAGCCGCTCTCTGAATATGCCTCCTTATATCTAGAAGAAAGAGCACTAAGTATCTTTGATCACAGTATTCCATCACAAGTGCAACGATGCTCTTCAGATTCAACTTCTTGATCTTGAAGCTGGCAAATTTGTTGCCTGAAACTGTGAATATCGCCTTTCATTCTACCCTCAGTGGAATGAGACAATGCAAAAAATTGACGTATCTTTGTGAGAGGGCCATGACATACGCAGGAATCTGTAAGACTTGTCTGAGCGAACTTGACTGCAATGCAGATTTGATTCTCACACTTCCAGAGCAGTTCCACTAAAGTTATTTAGAAACCAAGCAAGCAATAGAGTAACTCGTCATTATAATGCAACCACAAAGAACCGCAAGGTCAGAAAGTGAAAGTAAAGAGAAAATGTTTGTGCTACAAGCCTTAAGATTTAGATGCAAATTGGATGTGGATAATAATGACGACAATCTTTATTTTTGGGGAGGGGAGGGCGGGCTGTGCCTTACAAGTACTTTTCAGAAATAAGGATAACAAAAATTATCTGTGAATAAATTATTTACTTCATGTATTGCTATACTGATCTTAAACAAGAGAAACATAAATCACCTGCAATGAAAATTGCCAGTGTTTCGTGCAGAAAAGCGTGTACTCAAAACTGAAAGGATGTCTTCCAGTCTGAGGCTCCTCTTTCTTAACGTTTCCTGCACAGAAATAAATAATTAGGGATAAAAACCAGATATCACCATTGGTTTCCAGGAAAGGACTTAGAGAAAAATGGCATCTGCCTTCAGGATCAATGAAAGTCACTGATCACACTGAAAGATACAAGAGAGCCAAAATTACCTTGGCAATATGAATATGGATTAACCAAGGAGACTGCTTCGGTGAGATACTAATTGAGTTGGCTCTTTCAAAGTTATGTCTGTAAAAAGTTGAAATCAGTCAAATATACCATTGATGTTGAAATTAAGGGTTTATAGATCCTCAAGCGACAGAAGTTACTCAATCATTGCCGTGAAAGGCAAATTTCCAAGAGTTACACATTGAAGGTAATGTTGAATCCGTAAAGCTACTCTTTCCCAATCCGATTTCTTCCTCACTACATTGGTAGATATTCTCAAAATAGATTTAAGATCAGCATGCTTGACTTTTGTGTGTGTTCCTCTGGACAGAGTTTCCTGGATGAACAAATAATCACTTATTTTCAAAGACACTACTTAATCACAAACAATCAGATACATAGCCTCCTAAGATCTTCTCACCTTCAATAGGGTGATAGGATTTAGTGTGGTTGATACACTTTGTTCAAAAGTATAGTTGTAAGCTGGTTCTACGACTGCAGTTACTGCCAAGGCACCTACCGCCTCTCCTCCTTCAGAGTCATTATCATAACAAAATTGAACAATATGATTCCCACATCGTGTTCGCACAGAACCATCATAAGCAGCATATAACTCTCTCATTCCAAACATGCAACTTCTAAAAAGTTCTCCAGCGCCTTCTACACCATAACCCTTCGGTAAACTTCGTTTTGAAATTACATGATTCATGAACTCCTCATATTTCAGGCCATCTAGGAAGGATGATTCAATAATCCCTGGATATTCCCAAAATCCTTCCATTGGTTCCTTTCCAGAAAGCCATCTTTTCCCATCCAACAATTGCAAACCCAAACAGACACTTTGTTGTACCAGTTTAAGCAATGATCCTTTACTTCCTGATTTTACCATAGCCAATATCGCATTAGAGTTCAAACTGTACCGTTCAACTGTAGTGTGTATATCCTGGAATACTGTCTGGAATGCCTCTATTCCAACATCATCATTATTACCAGAGTCATCATCACGAGAAATATCCATATGATTGTGCAAGTTGAATAGCTTTACTGCTCTACGTGACGAATCTCTTGCTTCCTCTAGGGCAGTCTCAACTTCCTCCATCAGCCTTCTCCGAGACTTGAAGTCCTTTGCCAAAAGCAAATCCTTTAATCCCACACTAAACCCTACTAGAGCTAGCCATTCATGTAACACAGTCTGAATACGTATTAGAAACAAGGCAGTTTCCTCTGGACCTGCCTGATCTAAAACAATCTGAACAATTCCATTTGGGCTTTTCATCAACCGTTTTCTCTCAGCAGGACACTCTAGAATCTCACCATTATGAATTACAAAGTCTTTTGAGTTTATGTGGGAGGGCAATGTCATGCTAATAGCCTGCAAACCTGTCCATAATGAGCCACCCCCTGGAGACTTTACAATAGCAGGCATTGGCATGAATGATTCACAATACATGTTCAGCATTTGCATTTGATATTTGTCTAGCCAGAAGTATTGTTGGAGTATCAAGTAGCTCGAGAGTAGACCATCCTCTGACAGACCCAACAATGCTTGGCCTCCTTGAGGAGACTTCATTTGATGAGACACCTTCAGCATCTCTGCTACCTCAGTCCTAGCTGCAAGGGACTGGGGAACGTACATGTGGAGTATATCGCCATCAAAATCAGCCGAAAATGGGCTGCAAAGCATTGGGTTTATGCCAAAACTGTGCCTTTTTTCAATTTTTACCTCAAAACCGATAAAAGAATGCATGTGGATAGAGGGTGATCTATTAGCAAAAATAAGATCTCCATCAACCAAGGGTCTCTCCACAACATCCCCAATTTGCAGATCAGAACGATTTGGACCAGCAATGCCGCGTCGTTTCTTATCTCTAACAATGGAAATTTGATCTGTATTTTTAGACAGACCATTTTTCAATTTATCTAAGTTGTATCTAGTTACTGCCACTGGAACTTTTAGCTTCTTTGCAACAATTTGTGGAACAGCCAATTGCTGCAATCCAAGGTTTGGATCACCTGTAACGACTGCAATAGCAGAATAGTGTGTACGTTTTCCAAGAATGTTCTTCTTAAACCATGTTGGGCCTACCCTTTGAATTGTTTTCCTTGACCTCTTTATTTCACGATTATTGTGCTGGAAAGCAGCTTGCTCCTTCTCACTAGAGAAAATCTGAAAGGAAGGAATTATTGCACCCGAGAAATAGAGAATCAGCTCTCACGACACTGAATATTGACAATCAAGATGTGTAAAGAGAAAAATGGTGGCACTTTTCATGCATTTATTACGGAAAGAAAAAAGGACTAGTCCAAAAATCTAACAGAATGGTTAACTTAGCTATGGTGAGGACGTCTCTAGATAAGAATTTTCTATGATCTACAAGTGGGCTACTAGAAAAATGCTATATAATGGCAACCAGACTTGAAAGCTTATGCATTGTCATTTTAAGACACCTACTCTGATGTGAGCCTGATTGTTCTAGGAATGCGATTATGGTTTTCATGCACTGCTTATTTACTGTGTTGCGTAATCATATAGTTGTAGGGGGACATGTGGAGTTTACAATCGATAATAACAAAAAGCTTATTGTTAAAGTTGTGGTATTGCCCCAATATACACCTAAGAAAAATGCTCAAGAAGTGATATCTCATAAATTATATTCTCTCACAAATATTTGCATGGTTGAAACAGCAAGAAAATCTTTTGTAAATGTATGCATGAAGTCAGAGTAATGTGTTTATAAAGCTTTTTGCACTAACTTTAAATGATTTGAAGTAGTTCAGAACTTTGGCCTGAAGGTCCAATGCATCTCTTTCAGCAACGTAGAGGTCATTGTACATTGCCTTGATTGAATTGTTTACTGAAAGGACATTGGCCAGCATTTGCGTTTTTGACCCCTGGAAGTAGAAGACATTTGAATCAAAATTTGATAATGTTAGGAACCACTTAATTTACAACTTATTGCAGAGACATTGACAGAATGCATTTATGGTACCATGATATTCACGTGTTCAGCAATTTCACTGCATAAAATGTACCTAGATTTATGAGCAAAGCTATACCATAACGACATATTTTTTACTTACACGTTCAAGTTTTCTGGAGGTAGTTCCACCTTTAGACGTCTCCACAAACCTCAAACAATTTGGAGGAATGACAATATCCTTCATAATCAATGTGTCAGGTCTCAAAACCCAAGACATTTTTGCAATCTCCTCAGCTGATGCATTTTCCAGTATTCTGATGGCCTTTAACAACAGGAAAATCACTATTTGCACATAATTTGACATCAACATAACCTGTGTGTTATTGAACAAATCCAAAAAAAAACCTCTGCAGGTAAAAGTGGTCTTGTCAATCTAGGGTTCTCAGGCACATCAATGCTTCTGTCAATGAAGCTCCAAAAATCAGGTGCAAGCGTAGTTTTAGGACTTTCGATGTGCATCTCTATAGCATCAACGTCAACCTCTCCAAAAGTTGCAGTGCCACATCTTTTTTTGATAATTTTGAATTTAATATCCGGGTAGGCCATATCAGAATCTTTCTGCAAAAATAGCCAGAGCTCCTTATCATCTTTGGACAAATCTGAGAACTGAATTTGAGATGGTCACAAAGTTACGTTCAATCTCACTGCACAATATTTGCAATTGATCTCTTCTGTGGTTGTGGACTGGCATTGGTGTGATGCCTCAGGTGCTATCCATCCCTGTAAACCCTGAAGTCCATTGGATAGCATGCTTAGGCGTTACTCAAACAAATCACTTTTATTTTTATTCTAAAAAGACTGATGGGAATGAATAATACTATCACTTTGGAAGGAATCATATATCAAGCATAACTAATGGTGCAAATGCAATACAAAAGCATGATTGTGACAGAGGAGTTGTATTCCAACTAGATTAATTTGATCTATTGCAAGGAAAAAAGACAGTTGTCACTACCAGATCATTCATTCCATTAGGTCACCACCACATGGTAAATAAACAAATCAATGCATTTAAATGCATAAATATAGATCAATTCCATATCCAATATGGATGTTTCAACCAGAATTCGAAGGTCGTAGAGAGCATGATGTCCAAAACATTTTAGGATAATATAGAAAAAATTACAAGACATCTATATACACCTATTATTTTTCTACACTCATTGTTGAAAAATATAGATTCAAAACCTTTAGTAATTAGGTCACGAGCTATAACTTCAACAAAACATGCAGAACGCATAATATAAGATATCAGGACAGGACATTTAATTACCTCTCCGAGCTTTTTTTGTTTGCATGGTTTCTGTTTCCCACAAGATGGACATATTTTATTCAGAACTCGTACAAGGACTTGTATATGTAGAGGGTTGAATATAGGAGCTGACAATGAAAAATGTCCAAAATGCCCTGATGTTCAAGCCGCAACAACATTAAATTAATTACAGGTTCCTTCCCGCATAATGAGTAGACATTGGGGTGATCATACAGATCCACATACCAGGACATTGGTGTTCATCTCGCATGGTTGAAACTTTACATGTAGCACACATACAATCTGAATTCGGAAGGCCCAAGCGATTGTCACATAAACTTTTAATTCCCCGTATATTCTCGTGACTGTCAAATATAGACGATTCTATCTACAAGAAAAATATCAAGCTCATAACAGGACATTGAATTGCATTCTAAGGTATATTTATTTCCAAATTATTAGTGAAAAAACATTCCATTGAGAAGAAAAAAAACAGCTAGATCACTATACTATATCATCGGATGTCATTGTGTCAAATCCAATCATCTTCAATTCAGCCATTGGTGGTTGCCATGATACTGTTTGCTCCAACTTCATCAGGGATGGGTTCCAGAATGCCATTGGTACTGGATAAAAAAAGGTATGCACAGTCTGTTTTTTCAAGTAGAATCAATGGAAACAAACATGCTTAAGTTTCACATATCACTGATTATTATCTCTTACATCACATGTAAGCTTCAAACTAATCCAGTACGAAACTTTGATTTGAAACCAATTTATATCTGCAAGTAGCCAAATATGTTGCAGTACGGTCAGAACATAGAAGGCAACATGGGAGAAAATCTTAATGAAAAGTTGCAATAGTAGCCATATAAATAACCCTGCATGAAACCATGGTTAACAATGCACATGCAGGAAAAAAAAGAATAGCACACTGAGTGGAGCTACATCATATGTTTTCATAGCATAATCAATTGCGTTGCATTATTTTCAGTTTCCATGTATATTTATTCTTTGTATCAACGCCAAAAAAGAGAGAAGTATCTGTATTATGTCATATTCTTCGTGAATAATGTGCATATTGTTTATAATATCTTGAAGGGAACATCTACATATGCCTCTCAGTACTGTGAACATTGGCTAAAGATTTTATGTTCTTTAATAATATATCTACGCCCTTTGAACACACCTGGAGTGCCATCGATCAATTGGGCGTGGCTGTGCGCAAAAACAAATAAAATGAGTGTTCACATGCCACTTATCCTGGTACGCTTTGAATGTTGCATCCACAGCTCAAGTTTCGATGCAGCTCACAAGCCCCAAAACTAGCATTTTTACATTGTCGTCATCAAAACACCAAATTAGACACTGCATTGAGCATGCTAGACAATGACTACCAGCACAGAAAGGATATGTAACTATCGAGCGATCTGTGTACCTATCCAGAAGTGTTTACATGCGATGCAAGAATTATCGATGATGCCATGTGAGAGAGGAAGGGCTGGATTGCACGGCAGAATAGTATAGATGCGGGCCCGTTTCATGTGATCACGGTCACCGGAGCTTGATTTTCACAGAAAGAATAGGATGCTAATGCCAGATGATGACGACGGTGATGGTGAAGATGATGATGAAGATGCTCGCAAGATCTAAGCCACGAAAGGAGAAGAAATACCTGGTCTTCTGCAGGCGGAATCCTTGTCCTTGCTGCTATTTCCCTCCTCCCTCCATCCTCCCTCCTTCCTTCTTCTTCCTTCCAAGTCTCTGGTGGAAGTAAAACCCTCCCTTGTCTTCAAAACCCCTCTTTCCAACAAAAAACACACCCAAGAAAAGAACACTAAAACCATTACTACATCCTTCATAAAATAAAACATTTGGAATCAATCAGATGCAATTATATGCAATGTCGTTGGCTCATCGCATCGCGTCGACAAACAATCGAGTGATCTCTTCGTCTCAAGTTCCATTTAGATGCTTCGATCAGAGATTGTTTGAACATGCTATCTGCCTACTTCAAGCTTCGAGCGAGCGAAATGCTTGATTCGATGTTCGATTGTGTTGTCCAAGATTAACTAACCGAATCTCTCCCAATGCATCGGATAACCAACACCTTCCGCGTGCTGATATGCGATTCCAATGTCATGGAGAATACATCCACACTTCTGTGACTTTTATAGTTGTGTTACTGCACGAAGCGTTTGTAGACTTCTGCACCTCAGAATCCTTCCATGACTACTATACATGTGTCATTTATCAGTGACCAAGTTGTCGATAGCCTCTTTGATCAACAATGAAATGTTTAGGAGTGGTGCCACATGGTGAAAGGATAGAGGTGCCAATCGTTTGTATTTGTTGCATATTGTTGGTCAATTACAATGCTTAGACATAATTACATTTCTCATGGGCAAAAGTCAATGTTAATTGATAAGATCAAAGTTAAATTAACAAGAAAGGAAAAGAGCGCAAACAGACTTGAGTCGAATCGGAACAGCTCCATACTGTTAGAATTATTCCTCATTATACTAACGTTCATCTCATTCACTCTCGCCACACGTGTTTTTTGCATTGCTTAACATTCAGAATGTCCATGGCTAACGAACCGGTTACAACCGCAAGGTTTAGCATTAAGATGTAAACGTTTTTTACCAGTTTAGGGTTTAAGGTTTACATCTTAATGCTAAAAGTTTATCTTTTTTCCCACAAAATTATACAACCTATACTAATATAATCATGACCCAAAGAAGGCATGTAAACAAAACTGGGGCCTACAAGCAAATTACTGAAAAATCTATCTAATCCACTTTGTGATCATGTGGTACAAGGCGAGATTAGTATGTTTGATGGAACATATTTCCAACAAATCTGTGTATTATTGTAGCAACTTATAAGTTTGAACCTCCATCGAATGATTACAATTGCTGCTCTACGGACAATGACACTCTTGCCCACCAAACAAAGAATGA
The DNA here is from genome assembly GCA_037176905.1 of Azolla pinnata. Lineage (NCBI taxonomy): Eukaryota > Viridiplantae > Streptophyta > Polypodiopsida > Salviniales > Salviniaceae > Azolla > Azolla pinnata. Next base: position 10,611 of record JBBBWG010002070.1, read on the forward strand.
GAATCTAGCTCTCATCCGACTATAAAATTTCCTCACCACACGAGGAGCGAAAAAAACGGTAAAGAAGAAGATCGCTAAAGGAAAGTGGATCTTCCTTATAGACGAGGCTATTGTGTCGTCGTATCTACAAATGTCTTATGGTGGATCGACAAATGAGGCAGATGTCCTCATCCCGCTACAGAAGTGGTTTGAGTTTGGAAGACACGTTGAACCGGAGGTTGAAAAAGTTGTCAGAATGGAGGCAAGGAGAGGGGTCCAAACCATTTCAGAGGGCATGAGACATAAGTACACCATTGTGGACCAAGAAAGACACAAGTACAGACATAAAGGGTCATACCATACCCGCCTCTGTACTCGATCGAGAAATTCATCTTCTTTGGAAGGGTTACTTGTTTTCTTTTTTTCCCTTGACGAGAATGTTCCGGCATTCGATTCCTGAAGAGAACGATGCGCAAAAGGCGACAGGAAAACTTTACCCCAAGGGTCAATTTTTTAAAGTCGTGATCACGAACAACGTTCAACTGTGTGCTCAGAAGAGCCATTAGGCAAAGACAAAGACGCGAAATTCTGCAACTCTCTCCATAGTCACTGTTAACCAAGGTGGCTTGCCCTATAAGAGGCATTCTAATGCATCCATAAATTTTAAGGGTTTGTCCTTTGAATTTTCGTGTATTCTTTATCACTAACTTTCACTAGCTACAAAAAAAAAAAGGTCGGAGTTTTAAAACAAGAGCACCACCTCAAACGGTGTCCTTCCTGATGTGTGCCAATGCACGAAACTCTGTAATTATCTCCATAAAACTCCGCATGTAGCTTTCTGTGGTCGATCCGCCAGTAAAGGCACGTATCTTTGCATTGGCCGATGACATCCTGTTTTCTTCTTTCCTTCTCCAAACTTTTGCGGGGGAATGATGTTGCATCTTGGACCTCCAAGTGTATTCGCTCGTCGCATCTTTGGCTTGGCCATGGTCATGGTGGTGACGTGAGCTTCTCGGCAGCGTGGATTGGCAATTACCTTTCCTTTTTCGATCATCTTCTGCAGCTCGGGTTTGTTGCTGGTGTTGTTGTTGTGTATAGTCTTGTCTGTCGCGGAGTTAGGCTTCTCTTTTGTCCGGCTCCTTCCTGTCTGGCATGGCCTTTGCGCCCGTACACTGCGTTCTGTACGTGCCTCCTTTTCACACACTGGGGCTGTTGTGTCCGCGACAGTTGGTCAGACAAACAAGCCGGCTGGAATGCAAGCAGACGTATTTCAAAGCGTTGGATCGCGGAGGTACTGCGAGCTCAAATCACAGAGGAGCCTGAATCGATCGATTCAGCTGCGGTTTGTTCGTTAGATAGAGGCGGTTGAAGGCTAGCCTCTCTCCGATGATGATGATGATGGTGATGATGGTGATGGTGGTGATGGTGGTGATGATGGTGATGGTGATGGTAATGGTGATGATCACGATCATGGTGGCGATGGTAAATTGTAATGGTGATGATCATGATCATGGTGGCGACGGTAAATTGTAATGGTGATGAATCATGGTGACATCCAAAAGACATGTGGTTTTGCTTATTTTAATGTCATTGCCATTTCATAATGCCTCAAGATGGATGATGGATTTTTTTTTATGTAACTGAAATGTCCCTTTTCTTTTTTATTTCCCATGCATACATGCACCCTCACATGCATGCGCACATGCATGCTCACATGCATTCACATGCATGCTCACATGCATTCACATGCATGCGCACATGCACACATGCATGCATTCGCATGCATACGATGCATTCATTCATGCGCATCTATTTCCATTTATGTATGTACATGTGCATGTACTCTTCTCCAGCCTTTATATATATATATATTTATTTATTATTTTACTTCTGCAATTGTTTGTTTTTTTTTTAAAAAAATTACCCGTGGGACAAAAAAAAAAAAGGACAAAAAAGGAAGCAAAGAATATATGCAGTATACAGAGATACACCACTCACTCTTCCTTCTCTGCTCTGCATTGCTCCCATGGAAACCCTAATTCTGTAACCCTAACTACTCATCTGTGGCCCGGCGCCCTGAATGTAGGTAGGCCTCCATGCTCCTCAGCCTCCCTCAAACCCTAAATACCTGATCCTGCTGCATTCATCTTCCTTCAATGCTCTTCAAGCTGCGCCATCATCCACTCCCAGAAAGAAAACCCTAATCCCTGCTTCAAGCTCCCCAAACCCTAATCGAAACCACCCGGAATCCATCCCAGTATTCCAAGAAGAATGGACGAGGGGACGGCGCAGACAGCTCCTGCTGCTGCAGCTGCCACTGCCAATAACAATCGGTGGTCATGGAAGGTGAAGAAGACGAGCTTGTCTGCAGCCTTGCAGTCACCGTCGCCGTCGCCGCCGTCGCCCTCCTCGTCGGCATCGCCGCCGCCGTCGACAAATTCCTTCTGTTTCACGCCCAATAAGAGCAGCCATGCCAAGTATTTGGCGGAGCTAGCGCATGATTCGAAGCGAAGGAAGGATCCACCGCAGACAGCCGAAATGGTAGGCCTTTATAACCACATATATGCATGTACGTACATCCGCACGCGTGTAGAGGGCTTACGGAGGAGCACTACCGATCCCAAACGTCGAGAATCTAGCCTCCTATTTGCGATTCATCCGTATGGGATCATCCGATGCTGTTGAGCTATCTGCACCTGATTTAACAAACAGACAGTCTGGATCAGTGTAACAGTGTGTGGATTGATCATCATCATGTCAAGAATCACCAACAGTGTCATGTGACGAATGAATGCTATTATATAGGTGGGGCTGTCTGATACCAAGCGCCTGACGTTCTACGACGGCCTGCCGGAGATGAAGCTCCGGAGCCTCTTCACGGCGTACGAAGACCTGGTCCAACAGCACGCCATCGTTGCAGAAGAAGCTGTCTTAGGTAAGTGTGTGTGTGTGTGTGTGGTACTTAGCAGACATGCCTGCAAAAGAAAGATTTGATGGGGAGTTTCAAAATGGGGAGCACTTCTGGGGCGTGTCTCTGATGATGAATGATAAAGGCTGGTGCGAGGCGGAGCGCGAGGCCGACGATCTGAGGAAGCAGCTCATCGCGGAGAAGGAAAGGGTGGAGATGGTGAGGCTCGAGGCGCGGGTGGAGAAGGGGATCATGGCAGAGAGGGTGGAGAGGCTGGAGGGGCGGATCGAGAGGGAATCGGGCGAGAAGGTCGCGAGGCTGGAGAAGCTTCACAGGGACGAGATGGAGGCGAGGATGAGGGCCGAGGCGAGGGCGGAGCTGCTCCAGGCGCGGCTGGAGCTCGTCGAGCGGGAGCACGAGAAGTGCACGATGTGTGTCGAGGTCCTCGAAGCGGTGAAGGAGGAGCTGGTTCTGGTTCGATGCAGAACCAACAATGTGGGTGCTATGCAGAAGCCCGAGGAATCTACGGATCGAGGATCTATGGATCGAGGATCTACGGATCGAGGATCTATGGATCGAGGATCTATGGATCGAGGAGGAGGTTCCCAGGAGGACGGGGCCGAAGATGGCACGGCGAGGACGAGCCTCGAATCGAGCGAATGCAAGTGCGCTCGTATCGAGGAGCGCGACGCTGCAAGCA
>JBBBWG010002081.1:6692-33954 GCA_037176905.1 Azolla pinnata
GGGACAATAGGAGCACAAACCAACCGATTGCCATCGGAAATCGAACCTACTCCCATCCTCCAAATAAGTAATGTCGTTGCTATGAGAACGATTGCATGCCCGTAGGTGGTGCTCCCAACGATGGCCGAAGATCGCTCGAATCGATCGACATTGACTTGATCAGTTGGCGCGATTTCGGCCCGATAGCTTGCTAACTTTGACTTTCAAATCGATCAGTTTACTAAGGCTTTTGTTGCGGCCGAAGTATATGACCATTGCACATAGTTTATGCTCCGCCTCAATGGAAAGCTATGAGTCATTCTATCCTTTTATGGTGCAAGGGCCATTCAGAAGGCCTAGGCTTTCCGATCACCAGTCACATATCGCTTTGATTTTCGAGAATCTTGAGTCTTGCATCGCTAAATTGTGGCACGTCGTGATGGCTAGCTATTGGAAAGAAACTTGGATTATTGTTGCTTATTCATCACCTTCAAGAAAAAGTAAATCACAAAACCATGTCGAGCAATGAGGATCAAGTGTGCTAGAATTGACTAGTGAATTCACAAAAGCCATTTGATCTCTTCTCATCTTTGGGTGAGTTACATGTATTGTTAAAACTAATTATAGGTTGATCTCTTCTCATCTCCTTGTCAATTGCTTATCTATTATGCCACGTTAGAAAGTGTATTTCAAGTAAAAACATTTGATTATATGGTGTAAAGAAATAGATTATGTCTTCTCATTCGCTCATAAGATAAATCAACCTTTAATATATAATTGAGATTCTACCACTGTGGCCTAGCTCTAGTTGTTGATTTCAAGAGACATTTTGAAGATAATGTATAATTTACAATCGTCCTTGATGGTATGGGATATCAATCGACATGTGAATTGGTCTCCGGCAATAACCCGTCTATACTAATAATTTATTCTTATAATTAAATTTAGCCTCTGGCATTAGGTGTGATTGAGTTATTTTATAAATTTGTGGTTAGAGCTTTAAAGATCAAACTAAAATTAGTATTTAATTTGTAAAATTATAAAACTTTTACCACTAAGTTATAGATGTAAGTGTACAATTCGTAAGAAATGGATATTTTTGAGTATGTAAGCATTGAGCTTCTTGGCTATGTTTACAACAAATTTCGTTTATATAAACTACAAAACTTTTACAACTAAGTTGTTGAAAAGAAAATATATTAAATAAATGTGTTTGAGTGACTCTGGGCTGTAAGAGCTCATTTTACTAGAATTTATATACTAGATAGACCCTCTACCACTAAGTTAAAAAGGTAGGAGCTTATTATACAAGATTAAATATCTTTATGTACTCTAGATATATATAGTTGAAAACATACAATTAGACTTAAGGTCTTTAAATTTTATTTTAATTTAATGTTCAATTTAGGTTCAATGAAGGTTACATTTAATTAAAGACTATTAATTAAGGTTTAATTGAATTTAATTGAGGTTTTGGTTGCCAAGGTAATACTAGGGTAGAGGGCCAACCACATGGGTAAATGGAAGACAATAACAAGGTATTAACAAAGTTTAGCTAGACTTTTGGGAAGTTTTGGTAGTTATAACTAAGATCTTAAGGTACTCCGTTAACGAAAGACCATGGTTCCATGATTTATAAGTGTCAGCATTCAAAGTTAAATAAACAATTTTTTTTTTGAACATTTAAACGAAATGCTTTATTTCTAGGTGCATTTCTTTTTCGGGAAATCACACGAAAGTTAAGGCCTCTTGCAGGTGAAAAATTGTTTATAAACCTATATAGAAAACCACAAAGACTAATAAATTGATTTTAGAACTCTTCTCAAATATTGATGAATTGATACTTGACATATTCTCTAGAATAATAAACATGATTGTTATATAATTATCTTTGATTAAAATATTATGACTAAAAAAGTAACGAGCTTCTCAATTGCTAATATTGTGTAAGAACAACACTTGCTTCTACATTCAAAATGTTAAGAATTATATTAACCTATAAATAGACGAATATCAGGTTAGTTTTATCAAGATGCGAATCAACGAGATTTGAGAGTGTCTTGATATTGACAAAGAAGTTAGTGTAAAGCAGGTTGGTAGTACCAAAAAGTTTCGAGCTGGCTAACATGAGCCAATGTCCCCCTTAGCAAATGAAGTGGGTCATAAATTAGATGATCTTGAAGATCTACCTTGCATGAACTATTTGGAAGATAAACAGATCATAACATTTGACTTGGATATAACCAACACTAATAATAGAGTTAAACATTTTGATTTATTAGTGTTTTAGAACAAATTATCGAATACTTTTGTATTTATATGTTTTCTTTTAAAATTTAAATATTCTTGCATTATCATGAAAAATGCTTATAAGAAGCCATTTATTGATCAAATGCTTGAGTTATATAGTGCAAATTTTGTGTTTATGAGAGTTTGACAGATTTTTTTCTCTATAGCTCTTTTTTGTTGACCCATCTAAAATATAAAATCATAAATAATGAGTTGTAGACATGATTTTTCAACCAAAAGATTACTGATGGAATGTTTGAAAAAAAAACATTTAAAGTAAATTATTAACATGATAGCCTTGTTGAAGCTTGCAAAGAAGAGAAAGGAAATTGTTCCCTTTTTCACAAAGCAGACAAATGGAAGTGATTAAGCTAATCACAATGTCCTTTATGTTTGCTTGATATAAGGAGCCATTGGATCCATGAAAAAGATCTAGTTCAAGATGATATATTGCTAGTAATTAACGAGGAGAAGGAAACTTTGATAAAGTCATGAAGTTACCCGTGGAAACCATCCATCACAATCATCAGCGTCATGATAAAACCAAACTTGAAGATGTTCAAGCCTCATGGTCCCAAGTACCAACAGTGAAGCTAATTATCTCTCCTTAATAAACCAAAATTTATTAGAACTTGCAATAATATTGCAAACTTGTGTCTATTAAGATGGTGAAAAATAATGTAGGTGTCCGAAATAGTCCACGAAATCTTCTTCTTCGACTTCATCGTGTCTACTAAACCTGTTGCAAAACCAACTACTCAGATTGTAGCTAAGATTATCGTGTAACACCCCCTCCGCATGTTAACAAACAGTAGTAACCAACCCCAAAACCTTGAGCAAATCACCAATCTACCATAAGATCAACCCTTATCACAATATCCTCCATCACGTCAACACTTACAACTTAGGCAATCTCCCACGAATTTCCTGTAGCTCATGAATAATTACATCAAGTTGCAATATCACGCTTTAGAGCGGCTAGATGTAGTACTAGCCCTCGCCCACGATCATCGCAATCTCAATCACCAAATCGGGAAATCAGTTGATACCTCCGCAACCAGAAAATCTCCTGCAACACAAGCTGAGGCAAGACATTATCTTGCAAGGAGAAGCTCGAGATGGGGCCTCGAGGTGGTCAGACAGATACAAGCCGAGGTCAACGTCAGTCGCAGGTAATCATACATGTCCCTCTGTGGGCTTGGGATTTTGTTAAGGAATCAAAGTGTGCTCCCTCTGAGTGAGGTTTCACAGTAACAGGAGCACTGTGTCTGTGTCTGTGTCTGTGTCGAAGTATCGATAAACTTTATGCCCATGTATATATACATAACATGGATTCATACATTTGTCTCATCAAATTATGTACTGACAATACACAACTCAATGTACAATTGTTCAACGTGAGAGCTAAGGTCTTTTTGTCAACAATACTAATATGTATGCAAATGTTTCAGTTAATTACAATTGTGGGCTCCTCCCCCCTCCTCCCTTTTCCTCAAATAAAGACTTTCCCAATTGGGTTCTCTCCCTTCTTGCATGCTGATCACCATAGCCTCGATTAGTACATTGTAACATTCAAATATCAGTAGATTAAAATAAGTGCTTCCATAGTGCTGTATTGCTGCAATATTACTATAATTAGTATATATTGGGCCATGATGGCATCATGCATATTCCAAAAATCACTGCCTAGCTAGCTTCCTTTCGATTCAATCACTTGGATAATTTGTTTTGCAGGCGCAGCTCCCATATTTTTTGTGTAGCTCAATCTAATTATAATTAAGAGGATTCAATGACTCATGCAGATGCATCTATATATTGCTCCGCTCATTCATAATCATGTGGGTTGAATATGATGGATGATTGAGTTATTACTGACCCAAAAGAAGATCCTTAATTCCTGATATTATAATAGCTACCTTTGGTTGATGAGTACCAAGTGATTTTGCTCATGCAGCCGAAGGTTTATGATAAGCCTTAGGTTGTTCCTTGATCAAGCAGTACTGCTACAATTAGTTGGATATTACTGATATTCTTCATCTGCTTAAGTTGCTACTGCAAGTCATGATGGCTTACTCATGGTTTCCTAATTATGACTCTGCATGTGATCCTCCGCCTCTTCATCATCATCATCATCACAATATCGTAATTCCACCTCATGACCATATTGTTGATGATAATTTCCGTCTGGACCATGATGTTCAATCAACTGAAGATTTGATGGGCCCCAAGAACATGCACTTCTTGCAGGTAACTATCAATAATGTCGTTATTTTACGGTCCAATTAATTTTCCCATTCATAATTAGCTGGTAATCGTTGAATTCCATCGTTTAGTATCTGACGTTCGATATGGGTTATTTGGGCAATTTGTGATTTTCTTATAATAAGTAACAGTTTTTATGAGGATTCGTTGCTTAATATTCAAAAACTAACTAAGTAACGATTTACTCTCCCCAATTCCTCACAACTATTTCTTTCCTCTTTTGATGATTTAAGTTATAGCAATTAGGCGTTAATCTTTTAATTGGTCGTTAATTATTAAGCTTTTTCGTCGTAAAAATGGATTAATTTGGCCTAAAGTAGTGGCAGCTCATAATTTTGGCTTCTTTCACGAATTGGGTTGTATGTATAACTGAAACTAATAATGGAAATTATGTTTGATTTGGATCAAGTTTTCTTAACTGTGAGCGATTTATGGCGTCATTACCTTGAATAATTTGACTCATCAAACCCAAATTGTTAAAGCTAATTGAATTTAGAAGTTTTAGTTCTCCTAATTGAGTAGAAGATCTAAGTAATTTGCGTAAATGATGTGTATTAGTGTTTAAATTGAAATTAGCGTGTATTAAGTGCACCTTTTTCTAATTTGCAGCCCATGATATTAGACCTTGGCTTTAGTGGTTTATAATTAATTTGCTAATGTGTCATTAGTGCCGCAATTGATATCATCTTAACAATCTTATCGATGTTGTGATGCTGATTGAATACGAATTTGACTCATGGTTATAAATTTAACACGTTTTAACTAATGTCTTTAATCTTAGAGCTGTGACGACATCAGTGATGATCGAGAGGGATTAGCAGGTGGTGCAAATAGTAACAATCCATTGATGATTGATAATATCGAAGAAGTAGCTGCTGATGGTGTGATGATGAAATCGATCATGTCTCAGTTGATGGGTGATTTGATGCGAGCCGATCGTCACATCGATCCAATCCACGAAGAAGGGGAAGATGGATTAGATGAGGAAGTCGAAGCCGATCAATTCAGCGATCCGCATTGCCATCGTCAGCGTCTTGGTCCCAACCATTACTACAATATTGTTAATAATGAGGATCATGAGATTAGCCATGATTATGCGAAGAACGATCGTCGGCGTGCAGGTTTTGGCAATATCGTTAGCGACGATCAGTGCATAGTGCAGGATTATAGGTCGCTGATCACGCCGCCCGATCACAAGGCGGAGAATGCGATTAGAGCTAATTATCCAATCAATAAGAGAGCACCCGAGGTGATTAATCATCCGGAGAGTCGATTATTAAAGAGCGCCGGCTCGATGATCGATATGGCGGGTATGATTGCCCATGATCGGCTGCATGATCTTGAGCTGGCCCATTCGATCGATCATCAGCTCAACACTAGCGCCGAGCTGACTAATTATACAACCAGGCCAATGTTGTATAATCGCGCCAGCTTCGGGCCTAGCATGTTGTCGATTAACGACATCAACAACAAGAGCGTTGCTAATTATGCGAAGTATCCGCAAATCGGTAGTCTGTTAGGCCCGATCCGAGACATAATTAGGGCTGATTATAGCCGAATGCATGGTACCGTGTTGCAAAGAAGTCAGAGTAGCCATGCCCTCGGCCGATTCGGCACCCAGATCAATATGTCGAGTACCGGTGGATCCGAAGCTCCATTAATGCAATCGCAATGTGTCGGTGGAATAGAAGCTCCACCATTAATGCAAGGCGGTGGCATCGACGGAAGTAGCTGCTTGGCCGCCGTGAACAATAATAATTCATCCATGCGTCGAGCCGTTAGCGCAGGAGATCTTGGAGTAAGCATTATCATAATGATATCGATTCCAAGTTCTTTAATTAATTAGCACACTGATAATTAGGACACGAGATCTTTGAGTAATTAGCATGATCATTATGAATTTTAATTGATTAGTGCACTAGTCCTACTATACCGATAATTAGCGCAGGAGATCTTCGAGTAAACATGATCATTATGGCAATAATTCCAAAAATTTCAATTAATTAGCGCACTTGTCCTACTACACTGATAATTAGCACAGGAGATCTTCGAGTAAGCATAATCATTATGATATTAATTCCCAATTTTGGTTTTATAATTGATTCGCACACTAGTCCAATGTTGTAATTAATTATAGCAGCTCTTAGAATGAATCATCACAAAAATGTTATGTTGTTACATGCGCCGCGAATCGATCGAGCGATCGATCGCTTACTTTTGGGCGCTGATGTTCACTGAATTGCCTCATATAATTATTTTAGGCATATGATGATCATGACCCAAAGGCGCTGATTAGCGGCTTCGGCGGTGAAATCGCTGCGATCAGCAGCCCCGCTAATCAACCCGATATCATAATAAAGCCTTTAGGGGCGTCAGTCTATAAGATCGGGCATTACAGCTCGGAGGAGAGGAAGGTAAGGCTGCATCGCTACCGACAGAAGCGTAGCGAGCGGAATTTCAACAAGACGATTAAGGTAATTATTAATGCTTAGTCGATGATTGGCATTTGAGCCGATTAATTTATACGGTGATTAATGGATATTGATATGGATATGGTGGTGCTTAATGTGGCTTAATCAATCGATCCTTGCGCTTAATGTGGATTAATTGATCGATCCCGCTTAATGTGGATAAATTAATCGATCCTTGCGCTTAATGTGGATTAATTAATCGTTCCTTGCGCTTAAATGTGGATTAATTGATCGATCCTTTCTTCTCAAGTATGCATGCAGGAAAACTCTGGCAGACCGCAGACCACGAATTCGTGGGCGGTTTGCGAGGACGATTGAGGAGGAGGACGCCAATCCGGAGCCCGATTTCCGAACCCAAGATCAGATTATGAACAGATCGTGCTCGTGCGAAGACCTGCATTACCAGGTCAATTAAATTGATGGATGAATGGATTGGCTGATTGATCCTTTGATTTGATCGATCGATCGATGGATCAATGATGGATTGATTCATGATTCATTCAGAAATCAATCGACCGATTAATTGATTGATCAATCATCCACGATGGATTGATTCATTCCTCCAGCGATCGATCGATCGACAGATTAGCTGATTGATCGACTCGACGATCAATTGACTGATTTATTGATTGATCGATCATCCACCAATGAATTGAATCATTCATCCAGTGATGGATCGATCAACCGATTAATTGATTGATTCATTCCAGAGTGAGTCGACTGATTAATTGATTGATCGAACATCAACTGATGGATTGATTCATGCGCTTCAGCAATCCATCGACCGATTAATTGATTGATCAAACATCAACTGATGGATTGATTCTTGCATTCAGGATCCATCGACCGATTAATTGATTCATCGATCATCAACCGATGGATTGATTCATGCATTCAACTGATGGATTGATTCATTCATTCAGCAATTGATTGACCGATTAATTGACTGATCGAACATCCACTGATGAATCAATTCATGCATTCACTGATCAGTCGACAGGTTAATTGATTGATTGATCACCAACTGATGGATTGATTCATGCACTGAGTGATCGATTGACCAATTAATTGATTGATCGATCATCAACTGATGGATTGATTCAATGACATTCATTCAGCAATTGATGGACTGACTAATTGATTGATTCATTCAGCAATTGATCGACTGACTAATTGACTTATAGATCACCAACTTAGGGATTCATTCATTCATTCAGCGATTGATTGATCGACTGATTAATTGGTTTACTCATTCAGCGATCGATCGTTTGACTGACTAATTGATTCACTCATTCATCGACTGATCGACTGATTAATTGACTAATGGATCATCAACGGAGGGTTCGATTGATTCATTCGGCGATTGAATGATCAAACAATTAATTGATTGATTCATTCAGCAGTTGATTGATCGACCGATTAATTGATTTGTTCATTCAGCGATTGATCGATCGACCCATTAATTGATTGATTCATTCAGTCATTGATCGATGGACCGATTCATTGATTGATTCCTTCAGCGATCGATCAAGTCATTGATTGATTCCTGTAGTGATTGAATGACCAATTAATCGATCGACTGATTGATCAAACAGTGGCAAGTCGATTAATTGATTGAGCGATCAATTGATTAACAAGTGCACGGGAGTAAATAGGAATCCGAGAGCGTACCCAAAGTGTGTTGAATTCTTTTGATTAGAGCGATGACGATCCTCGCGCCCCCCTTCAACAAGTGCAAGTGCGACAAATGGATGATCGGAATGGCACTGCAACCACACCAGCCAGTATTGACTGCAACCAGCTGATCGGAGCTGCTAGCTTCTGGAGCTCAACCATCCGTTACTATATGCCAGGCTAGGGTTATTTCGGCATGTCAAATGAGATCGCCGTTGAGTCTGATTAGGGTTATTAGGGTTTGATCAAGTCCTCCCAACCTGCGTTGATGTATCGATTATATGTAGCACAACATCGAAGAAGTAGAAGAAGAACCAGGTGCCTATCGAGCCGATCCATGGAATCACTGTGAATCGAACGGTGTATAGGTTGGTATGAGTCGAACACGGATTCTCGATTCACATGGACTGGGATTCTACATGCGAAGGATTCGGAATGTAATCTAGTGTCGATAATCGTTTTAGCAGCCTGGCTTGTGGCATGGCTACTCTTTTTGTCAATTCCTCGTTTGATCTGGCGCTTGACTGATGTATTATATCCCTGCTTCTATCGATGGAGAGCCGCGATCGATCCTCCTCTTTTGTAAAGCTCTTCATCATGTGGCCACACGGGCTTAGCATGAACCCCACACGATGATGATGATGATGATGGTGGTGGTGGTGGTGGTGGTGGTGACGACGATTCTTGTGAAAGCCCCAATACTAAAGTATTGAGTTTCGCAGGAATGGTTCGATTGCGGTGACCACCTTCTATAGGACAAAACCAGATCGACCAGTCGTACTATGCCACGCATATGGATGGCATCATTTCTACGGTTGCATCAAAGTGCTCGATTTGAAGCGAGAGAGAGAGAGAGAGAGAGAGAGAGAGAGAGAGAGAGAGGTCATCGGTTCAGATCGCGGCAAACAAGAACGCGGTGTGGTCACTTACGTCCTTCCAGTGCCAGCTTTGACAATCTGAGGTATACATATACCGATGACGAAGCTTCGCGGCAAGTTCTGTATGCGGAGGCGAGGAGTTGATTTTCCCCAGCGAGCGTCTCTGCCCGTTCTCGATCGTCAGTGCAGAGGAGAGCAGAACAGAGCTCCGCTCCGAGACAGAACATGTCTTTGACTTGGTCAAGGAAACCCGATTTCTTGCATGGGATGTAATGTATGTATGTATGTATGTATGGGTATGCAGCGCTGCGGATTCGTCGGCTACCACATGTATTTGACTTGGTCAAGGGAAGCTGCTTGGGCAATGCACATGTCTACTGCTGCTCTTGCAGTTATATATTCTCCTTGTTTCTGTGTCTTTACAGAAGCTGGTCTAGCCATTACACAACACACACATACATACATACATCCACATAGACACACATGCACACATACATACATCCACATAAACACACACACACACACACACATACATACATACATCCACATAGACACATCTCCTTGTTTCTTGTGTCTAAGCTGGTCTAGCCATTACACAACACACATACATACATAGATACATAGATACATACATACATACATACATACATACATACATCCACATAGACACACATACATACATGCATACGTTCACATAAACGTACATTCATACATTCATACATTCATACATTCATTCCCTGCTGCAAGCGACGAAGAAGACGATGGAATCGGTTCCCCTGCTTCGCCCCTGCTTCGCCCTTCTTCTGATCTGCTTCCCCTTCCTCCTCCTCCTCCTCTCCCCTGCATCCGTCGCAGCCGACTCTCACCGCCAGCGCCTCTGCTACAGCTGGAGGTTCAATGTGGAAGTGAACAACCTCCGGGGCTGGACCCAAGTCCCCGATTCCTGCGAGAGATATGTCGCCTCCTACATCACCGGACGCGGCTACGCCGATGACTCCCTGGCCGCTGCCCAGTCTGCGTACCAGTACGCTTCCTCCTACAACCTCTCCGCCGATGGCTCGTCGAAGCATGCTTGGGTCTTCGATATCGACGAAACCAGCCTGTCTAACATACCTTACTACAAGCGCCACGAGTTCGGGTACTTCCTTTTCCCGCCCTGTCAAAGCGCTAGTTCTGTGCCCGAGTTCTTGATGGTTTTTTGTGCTTTCGAAGCCCCCTTGATACAAAGAACCTAATGGTATGGGAGGTTTCTTGGATGTGTGTGAACGGATATGATTGGATGATCGGTTTGTGCATGTATATGTGATCGCGTAGGATGTTATCGATCCCCATTTGATGGGGATGCTAGTGATTTTTGGAAGTTCTGCACAAGCATGATATGTCTCGGATGATCTCTTTTTGGCATCAGAATGTGCATCTGTTTGGGTGTGACCAGATTCGACATACGGCATGCCGCCGATGTGTTCGGGCGATAAATTCGAGCCCAATGAATGCGGATGCGGATGTGTTTGCATGACGAATCCGGACGTAGAGAATGCAGGCATGGATGCGTGCGCATGATATAGATCCTTAACATAAGGAACGTGGATGTGGATGTGTTTAGATGACAGATTCCGACGTAAAGCAATGACGTGTTTGGAGGATAGATTTCCCGACTGTAGACAAATTTGAGCATAGTTATGGCTTCCGTAGGACTGTATGCGGAAATGGCTCGAGTAGGACTCGTTCAATCTTACGGGTTTTCATGGATTTCCTGTGCCGGAGATGAATCTGGAATTCGAGACCGGAAGGTCTCATGATACATGTGGGTATGTACTTATACATGTATGCGCGTATTGATGCATGTAACGTTTTCACAGTGCTGAGGCATACAATGATACGGCATTTGAAGCATGGGTGGAGGAGGGTAGGCAACCCGTTCTGCCGGCGACTCTTGAGCTCTTCAACAACCTGACGAAGCTCGGGTTCGAGATCTTCTTCGTGACGGGCCGTGATGAGGACAAGCGCAATGTGACAGTTGAGAACCTGACAAATGTCGGTTACAGCGGCTGGACCGATCTGTTCTTAAGGTACACATCAAGCTATAACGTCGTCACATAACACAACGACAAGTGGAAATAGGCCGGAAGGATAAGCATTAGAAAATGGGAGCATTGGCTAGCTAAATTAGCTGTGCAAAAGCGGTTGTCCTATTTGCTTCTTCTTTTCTGTTTGAATGACAAAGCTGTAATGCTCATTTTGGCATTTGAGTTGCTGTGTCTATGCATATGAAGCGTTTGATCATCAGAATCAATGACATATAGAAATAGGTCGGAAGGATAAGCATCAGAATTGGGAGCATCGACTAACTAAATTAGCTCCGCAAAAGCTGTTGTCCTATTTGCTTCTTCTTTTCTGTTTGAAATGACAAAGCTCTAATGCGCATTTTGGTAGCTTGGGCATTTGAGCTGCCGTGTCGATGCATGTGAAGCATTTGATTATCAGAATGCCGGTGCACGATACATACAGACTTGTATACATACATACATGTACATGTACAGACTTATATAAATATATATATTACCTACAGATCTGATGCTCATGAATGTCGATCTGCTTCTTCTGAATTTGGTTGCAACAGGCAAGCCGAGGATAAGGGTGTGGCAGCAGTCATCTACAAATCGGGGAGGCGCAAAGCCATTGAAGACCTAGGTTATGTGATCGTGGGCAACATTGGTGACCAATGGAGCGATCTCAGCGGAACCTCTGTCGGAAGCCGCGTCTTCAAATTGCCCAATCCAATGTATTACATTTCTTGAGAGCTGACCATGTCCAGATAGAATCGAACTTGCTTCCAAAGTTGGCAATGCCACCACCACCGCTTATCCCAAACAACATCGACTTGCATGAAATGGGGAGCATCATAGAAGCATTCGTCCCATGATATATGAAGGGTTCATTCTTTTTAAACCTCACCCAACATACCAGTCGGCATGCTAAATAATTTGAGCAGCCTTCATTTTCCGTGAATAAAAAGCAAAGCTTCACAAATTCGCAATGCAGATTGTTTATGTGACCATCCCTTATCCAATTCCCATCCAGCATAATTGCGTGTACACAATCCATATGTATTCCGTCATATGATGGGCAAATACATTCAATCAAGTCAAAACATTTCGATGAATTGGTTTAGCTTGTTGTAAGATAAAACTAATTTTGTGAAGCTACATTGGAATCAGCTCTAAGCCTGTTGATGTGTGAAGGTATTGGATTGGTTGAAAACGATTGGAAGCATTAGACTCGAGAAACCAGCTGGAGGCTTTATTAAAAATGATTGGAAGCAATTAGGATTTCATTTGAACTTCTTCTTGAAACTTCTAGCCTCGACATAGTTTCCAAGGCCAGGAAAATTCTTGATAGGCGTTTAGATGTGCCAAGGCTGAGTCATATCATAACGCCACCAAGCCAATTTGCCAAAGACATCTCTCTAGATACAACTTCCTTCTCATTTGCCACGATTCGTGAGCTGTTTTGCTTGATCTGACCATGAAATGCATCGTGTCAAAACAAGCTAACAGTCTCTTCAAGAGCAGAATAGGAGATTCGCAGCGCCTTCCAAGATAGGGATTCTTCAAAAACTGATAAGGGTTATGGGCCTTCCGAGATGGGGATTCTTCAACAAGTGATAAGGGTTATGGGCCTCCCGAGATGGGAATTCTTCAAAAAGTTATAAGGTTTATGGCCCAGAATTCAAAAAGTGATAAGGTTTATGGGCCACGTAGTTCCACGAGACTAAGTCAGATTTCAGAAGTCAATTTATTTGTATTCTTGTGAATACTAATAAACAATGGATCTTTTTTCTTAAAACAAGAGCTACATTGTTAGATTATTATAATGTCTGATCCGGTTTTCTGAGTGGCAGTTACGTTGGTTAAATCAATCAAGTTTGAAGGTAACCTTCTAGAAGTACCAAAAAACAAAGATAGGATTTAAAAGTAACTGAAGTATTTTATATTGTATATCTGTAGGGGAAATAGTCCTCTTCTTATTAGTTTATTGTCTTTCTCTATTTAATTTTTAGATTTATAGTTACCTTTTTACTTTATTTTATTCCTAACGTTTGCTTTGGTAGTGATGTGTATATGTATGCCCATTTTAAAACACCATCTTTGCGCTTAAAAAGAAACTATTGTCATTACAAGAATTCTTGACTGTTCTATTTCATGATGTAACGTTGATTTAGATTAGAGCTCTCAAATGTTTGTAGTATTTCATCACGTTAATGCAATCACGTTAATGTTTAGACCAAATCTTAGTAAGCTCATGAGTGTAAAATCAAATTAAAATAAACCTTGAGCCAGAACCACTTTTTATCCATAGATCAACAATAAAGTTCGGTTCAGCAAGTCTCAAACTGGAGCATTATAAAGCTTTCATCCATACAGTTCTCACCATTAATGTGAACATCCATCAACGTTGCAACGCATCTTTAAAATCTCACCATTCAGCCCTTCAATGCTTTCATATTTCCAGGGGCTTATAAATAAAACCAAGAAAATTTTTGTTGATAAAGAATAAATACTTCAATCGAACATAC
This sequence comes from Azolla pinnata, assembly GCA_037176905.1. Lineage (NCBI taxonomy): Eukaryota > Viridiplantae > Streptophyta > Polypodiopsida > Salviniales > Salviniaceae > Azolla > Azolla pinnata. The sequence continues at coordinate 20,822 of JBBBWG010002081.1, forward strand.
CATGGATGCCACTGTAACATTAATCAAATTTTGGTACAATACACAAGCACTGATTCGAAATATACCCCGGCAAAGAAAACATTCAGCATTTGAATATCTTCTTGGTTTGGGAGAAACCCACTGCAAAAACAAGCCAGAAAGCTCTGAAATGCCATGTATTACAAGTACACATATATGTGTGTATTTAGTGATACTAATATGTACACTGTTCATGAACGTATTGGCAAATTTGGACTTCGTAATCCAAGTTCCAAGCTCTGAATATTATTATTATTATGCAGGTAAGGCAAAGCTTGGTTGAGACCATTGAGTAGCATCCATGACTGCACAGGGATCCGACTTTGTGAATTCCGCAACCTAAGCAAAAGAAAGACGAACAGAAACGCTTAGCTTAAGAGTAGAAACAATTTCCTTTCATAACATTGAGCACCAACATACATATATAACAATGGATATAAAATTTCCTTCCATATACATTGAGGCCTCATAATTATATATATCCCATCAGTGTTTACGCAGCTCAGGTTCATATTATTAAGGTGATGAGAATGAGAACATTGACTTAGCTGCTATTTCCTTAGCTACTTCAAGATATAGTAGCTAATAAATACCTTCACGGTGTATGTAAAGAAGTTTGTTTCAGAATTAGATGTTCACATATGTTCATTATTATTTGCCTGGTAGTTTTTAATTATCAAATTTAGTTTCCTGGTGTAAAATAGACAAGTTTTGGAAGCTATTTCTATCAACGTTCCATTCTCATGCTTTCACCAAAATATCACAGCAATGGATCATATACAAGTTTCTTTCATCTCATCAAGGTCCAGATGTCACAGCTATGGATTACACACTGTTAAGGTCCAAATATCACAACAATGGGTTATATATATGCATATCCATCGATAAAAGCATACCTTGCGACCACAGCTCGGGCAATAGTGCTCCTTATGCCAGAGACAGTCAAAAGCCGGACAAATGAAGCACACACCAACCACTGACACAAGGCACGCAACACAAGCCGCCAGACTTGGCTTCGATCTGCAGTGCATACACGCAAATAGAAAAACTCAATGATTACATCATATCCAATATTTAATTAACTGTTGAAGTTCTTATCACTGCATTAGTCTAGTGTCTTTTGTATCACTGCTTGAAAAGAGATATAGTTTCTTAGACATTTGATCCACAACTAAGATGTTTTTTTCTTATAATAACACAAAAGTTTTCCATGAAAACTGCACATATTTGGCAGCATTCACATGTTGTTGTAGACATAATCTTAGGAACCAAATAAAGGCTCACCTGAATGGTTCAGGGAATAACTGGAAAATGCATGTAAACCATCTTAGTGTGTGCGATATGATCATATGTTAGTAAGCTGTTCCAAGCTATGAAGTTAAGACTTAAATCTGTTTTGCACAAATTCAACAAAAATACTGCACAAACAGCCAGTTTTAATGACACTCTCTGCTATGAGATGCTTTCAATACGATATCAAGGGACCTGAAATTCTTCTAACACTTGGAATTTCAATAAAAAACATTCAAACCTCATATACATCTTGCTTCCGTTAGACTTATCACTAAGAGCAAACATAAAACGTCAGAGATATCAGAAAGCATACCAAACAACGGTATAAAAAAAATGCAACGATGGGAACAGAACGCATACAAAAAGTATTGATATTGATGCAACAAAAAATAGGAGAACATACAAAAAGGTGTAGCGGAAGCATCGATAAGCATACAAAAAGGCATTTGATATTTTTGCACATGACAACATAAGAGGAAAAACTAAAACCTAGAAAATACACAAACTTTGTATCACAAAAATGTAAGAAGGGTGTGGAAGGCATATGAAAATGTAAGGTTAAAAGGAAGGGAAGAACAGAATATGCACAACATAACTATGGAATATCTGCAGAAAGATAGGAAACATGCAAAATAAGTATCAAGAAAATGTAAGGAACAGTCATAGCACACAGAAAAATGGATGGAGAAAATACAAGAAAAATTGCGAAACATGCCAAAACATATAGGTCGAATGCCAAGCAGAGGGCACAAACATATCACAATGTGTATGAAAAATGTAAAGAAACGATACTAGACTGCATTGCTAAAATGCAAGGAACGATCAGAAACATACCAAATGTGTAGGCGAGATGTAACAAACATACCAATATGCATAGGAAAAATGTACGGAAAGATGCAGAAATATATAGAAAAAAGCAAGGTAACATACAAGAATATATGGCGAAAACGCAAGGAAACATACAAGAATATAAAGAAAAAAAATGCAAGGGAAGATTTGGAAGGATTCTAAAAAGAGTAGCAAAAACGCAAGGAAACATAACAAAAAGAGTAAGAAAACTACGAGGAAACATGCAACACGAATGCAAGGGAAGACAAAGAAAAAACGTCACAAAATGTGTAGAAAAAATGCTAGGAAAGCCCGAAAATCTACCAAAATCTACCGGAGACAAACAACAATTTGTAGGCAAAATGTAAGGCAAAGATCAGAAAATATTGTTAGACTTACTTGACAGAGGTGAGGCCAGGGGCACCACATTCGGGACATTCGAAAGGGGCAGGCGTGTCTCGGAAAATAGTTTCTCGGAGAGGAATTCCATAAGGCGCCCGATCGAAGATGGCGGTGGGAGGGATCATTCCTCTCTGATAGGGATTCTCATGAACCAGGTACTGTTGCTGATGATGATATGCCATATGCTGCTGGTATGGAGGAGCCATGACTTGTCGCGGCCCATCTGCGCCAGCGGTCGATGCCGCTGCTGTCGTCGCAGAGGATGACGATACGTAGTAAGGTATCCCCAAGGCTGGCTCCCTTTCTCCTTTCTCTTCGTTCTTCAATCCTTCCCCCATGTCTCAATCTGCTCCGATCCTCTCTCTCTCTCTCTCTCTCTCTCTCTCCCTCTCTGTATCCTCTCTAATCTGCAGATCTCTGCGATCCTTACTGATCTGATCCGGATTCTCTTCCAACACGAATGCTTCTTCCTCGCGGATCTCACCTGATCTGAATTCGCGAATCCCCTTCCTCCCTCCCCTGTTCCTTGCTCTGTTTCCTTTCCCCTGTTTGTGTTTTTCTTCTTTGCTCTGTTTTCTTTCTCCTTCTAAACATCATTTTGCACTTGCTCTGAATTCTTTTTTGCTGGGGGTAGAAATCAAGGATCAAGTGAGAAACTTGACTGAAATGTTTTTTTCCCAATCGATTCTCGATCGGCAATAATACGTGCGATCGATCCAATATGTGTCGGATATATCGATCCTTTGCCGATCATCGATCGATCCAATATGCGTCGGGTATATCGATCCTTTGCTGATATATCGATCGATCGACAACACTGCATCCGATCGATCCAATATGCGTCGGGTATATCAATCCTTTGCTGATGTATCGATCGATCGACAACACTGCATCCGATCGATCCAATATGCGTCGGGTATATCGATCCTTTGCCGATATATCGATTGATCGACATCACTGCATCCGATCGATCCGAAGCGTGTGCAATTCAATCCAACAGTTACGACAAATATGATGCGAATCGGGAGCGGGCAGTGCAGACGACATTGAATTCGGCGGAACTGTCGTTTCCTCGATCACGCCCGCTTATACCGTATACGAACCACTGTGAAGTGGGCCAAAGCTTGAACCAGCCGACGCTCACCTAAGCGCCGTAAGATTCCCAACCGTTCTCCTGACGAGGAAGCAGTCACACGGCTTGATTACCTTTCGTCGAGAGGAATTTGTGGGAAAAGCCTAGCGAAAAAAATTGCATGGCCGCAGATGAGTCCAGCAACCGCCCCAGAATGCCCCCGCGAGAAAGTCAAAGAGACGGAACAAGCCCAGATTCCCTGAAAAGTCACACAGCTGCGCTTCTAATTATTGGGTATTAGCAGTCGTATCCAGCGCTGCTTTGCGATTGGCTGGGGGCACATTATCCTCCTGCATAATAGGCGGTCGATCCAAAGCGTCGTCGACCGAGCGCTGAATGCAGAAAGTGCCAATCTAGCATCATGAGCGATGGTGCAAGCACGATGTTGAGATAAGGCAAGCAAGAATGATGTTGCTGATGATGATGATGATGATGATGATGCCTGTTCGTGCTTTGCGAGGGTTCGGATGACATGGAAGGGATCTTTGCAATGGATGGATCGACAACAACCACATGAACGAAGCTCTGGTCTTTGCGATTTACAGACAGCGATCGCTTATCCACACACGACGAATCGCATCGTCAAGGACATCCGTTTTATCATCGCATCGGTTTTTGTTTCCCACTCAATCTGCTATCAGAGAGCCGCCCCATACTTTCTCCTGTGGGCATCGTCGATCAGCACTACCAGCAAGCCAGCAGATGTCAGATCCGCCGTGATCTCTCTCTCTCTCTCTCTCTCTCCTTCTCAGTGCCCAAAGCTCATGATCCCTCGCTCTTTCTCCCCTCCTCCGTGTTGGAAAACAAGGAAGGCAACAGAGGAGCATAATAATGCTGAGCTTGGCATAATCGTCGTCGTCATCATCCTCATCATCATCATCATCATCCAAAGGTCCAACAAAGCAAAGCAGAAAAGATGCCAAGAGGGAGGATCTTTTTTCTAAGGCAATCACTCTGCCTGGTGAATGGTGGCTGGTGCTCTATCCCAATCGGACACAACAGACCGTGAGGAATTTTCGTCGCAAGCATTTCGAGACTTCCGATCCAATCCATATCGCAGCGCAAAGAGGCGGATCAGATCGGATCGAATAGGTACATACACCAGAAAGGAAGAGCAAAACCCCCCCCCCCCCAAAAAAAAAAACAAAATGCCCCCTTCTTTCCATTCCAAAATTCAGCTGCACTCAATGTCACAAAGACCACAACAGAATGAGAACAAAGAAAAAGGAAAAGAAAACAAGAGTTTGATGTCCCTGACCTGCTTCCTTTTACTTCTTTTTGTGTACCTGAAAGGCCTCACAAGGACAACAGGCTATCACCATATATCTCTGTGAGCAGATAGATTCGCCAGATGTTTTTTTAACCCCAAAAGCAAAAGGCAGGAAGAAAAAGCATGGTTGAAAAGAAAAGATAAGCTTTATGAATGATTTCTGTATGGGGCACTATGTGTGTGTAGAACCATAGCTCCTCACTCTACTGGCAAATCAGATCTTGTGATGTTGATTATAAAGCATAAGCAAGTAAGTGCTTGGTCACAGCAAACAGGTTTCCAGAACTTAAATCTCTTTGTGGCAGAAAAGCCCACTTGGTTGATGTAGCTATGCAGAAAAGCAAGCGTGGAAATAAGATTATGAAGCTTCAGGTAAGAGGAAGTTTATTTACTTGCATTCTGCCGAGAGTCCGAAACACACCAGCTTTCCGATATGCTGAAACAGATGAAAGAGGAAGACACACAAAAAAGAGGTTATGAAAAATGAAATAGCAGCAATTGATTAGCATCCTGTACAGTACATTTTCTGGCCTTTGGAATGACCCAACCAAATACACTACCGACTCCGGGGTGCTATTTGTCTCAATAACATATGCTCTCCTGGATCAAAAACCAGAGTCGGAGCTGGAACAGGCTTTGGGTGACATGGTCATATCGATCCTTCTTGTTAATATGGAAAAAGAAAGAAAGAAAAAAACAGGAAAATTTCTGGGAGGAATTCGGACACCGACTGGTGTCTGAAATCAGGGAAAATGAAAACGGATGGGGGGGAAAAAACAGGGAGAGATGAGGTTAAAAAGAGAGTAAAAAAAAGCTCCTAAATACATACATACATCTACAAAGCTTGAAAAAGGCTGCCCGGTATGGTAACGAAAAGCTGCACAATTTACCAAAGCCATTGCCCTCCTCACAACAGGGTAAAAGAAGAAAGAAAGGAGAAGAAACCCATTGCAGTTGTAGTGAGAAAATTTTATCCTGTTCTCTCTTTCTTCCTTCTTCCTATGCTAATGCTGAAACGTGACACCGCGTATCTCTAGCTGTACACTCGAACCCACGACCCGAACATTCGAATCCCTCTACACGAACACCTGGGCTGGGCCTATAGCTCGGTGCGACAATCGGCTTGGGATGAGCTGCCATCCCCACCGGCGAGCCTAGGTGTGAAAACAATACATCCCTTACCACAGGGTTCCCAGATCGGCTTGGAGGAGATCCTGAGAAGTATGGTGGTGAACACCCGAATCCAGATGAATCACTGCCTGAATTCTGGATCAAAGTCAACAAAAAGGGCATATATTTTAACCCCCCCTTATCGGCAAGCATTTTAATATCTAAAACCAACAAACGTCACCACAGATGAATGGCCTCATCACCATGGATGCATACAACTTCAGTGTTTATGATGCTTAAATAGACATGCATAAGGCTTCGAAGTGTCTTATGCTGCTTTAAACGTCATGAGAATGGCTTGAGTTATGAATCATGTTTGGTGATAGATGAATCATCATAATAGAAGCATATGACTTGAATGCTTTATGATGCTTCACTGTCTAAATGACTCACCACGATAGATGTATAAGCCCTAAGATTTTTATGATGCCTAAATTGTCTCAGCGACTCATCACTATAGATCGAGAGAGAACCTAAGTGTTTGTGAGTTGCTACTTGAGTTCTGAATCAAAGTGCCCAAAAACACACGACGCCCTATACGCCCCATCGGTGCACGTCTATATCTAGACAATCAATCTTTTAATTCAGCACACGTGCATAGGATAACTGATGGCCCACATAATAATCATGGAAGGCTGCTTGTGATCGAGGAAGATGTTTTACATTCAATCACGCATCATATGTACATAAAACAATTTTAAGAGGCATGGCTGTCAAATAAATATGTGTTTCTACCTTACTCAGGAAAATATCTAAGATTTCATGGTTTGTCTCGCACTCAACCGGCAACTGAGGAATGCTGCAAAAAAAAAAAAACCAAGCTTGATTATAAAGTCCCATACTCAGATTTCTCCAACAGTTTCAGACATCTTATACCAGTAAATATCAGAAGCAGTCTTCTTTGTGGGCAATTACCAAGCAATCAACATAGAATATGATCCAAACATTCCGAGTTCCAGAACATGAAAGCAAGGACACACTGAGTCAGTTAAGTTACAACATCTAGCCAGCTATATATGTGATATCCTTCTCTGCTTGCCTGCAGAAGCTCATAATGCTGAAAATCTCAAACACACAAAAGAAAATGATGCTTTTTCCCCTCGTCATTATACATGAGGAACCAGGCACTCTTCCCATCCCATCAAACTAATATTACATAAATAGGCCTTTTTTATCTAAATCTATTGGGTAATCTTTCCACATATCATACACATATTAGATAGATCGGCTTTTGCGATCAAGATCTGTTGGGTACTCTGTCAATCACATCACACATAGTTAGGCTTTTGTGTCCTGAACCCATTGGGTACTCTGCAATTGCACCATACGGGTAATAGATAGATAGGCTTTTTCAATCTAAATCGATTGGGTACTCTTTCCATTGCATCATACCCATATTAGATAGATAGGGCTTTGCAATCTAGATGTAGTGGATACTCCTTCCATTGCATCATACGCATATTAAATACATTAAGGACGTAATTTTAATCCATTGGAATTGCAATAGGAAGGAAAGATTGATTTATTACCTTTGCCATTGCCAGAATGGCTTAACAGCAGAGATTGTTGAGACCCGCCGAGGCATCGGACGTATGACTTTCTCCTCAGATCGATCCGATTGCTGTTGGAAGGTGGATCTGAGGCCTCCATACTCATTCATCTCACCTCGAGCCTCGTTGGTGGTAGTGGTGGTGGTGGTGAGAGCAGCCAATTGCTGCACAAACCCAAGGTTCCGCACACAGGAATCCAGCTTGCCCTTCTCTTTCTTTCTTCTTTGAGCTGCTAAGCTTCCCTACTTCTGTACATATACGCATATAGCGTATGTGTATGTATGTACAGACAGCTCCCTACTACAAAAGACAACGGAACTTATGTAATATATGATTGTATTATACAAAGTAAAAGATACAAACACATGTTTACAATGAAACAAAAACCAACAGTGGTACACATACATAGCATATAATACATATTAGAGATTGGATCTTCCATTAGAAACAAGGGGAGACAAATTCGAAGTAAAAATTTTATGTGTGGATGTAAGAACTCCCACTTACAGAAGACTTAGAGATAAAAATTGGCTACAAATTTCGATAGTTTACGCTAAAAATTGGGTTTTTTTTCTTGGAGAGGGGGGAGAGCATCTTTAGATGACATGGCAGCTGAAGATGAGTTGTATTCACTTTCAGATTCCATGTTTTCTCCAAACATAGCTAGGGTTCAGGAGACACTAACATGCCATTGCATCATGGAAACTGGAGGACATATGTATCATTCTCGAATTCCATGTCTTCCCTAAGCTCAATTACGGATAAGATGAACATTAGGATGTTGTGCACATGTTTGCTTTGCGAATTCCATGTTTCCCCTGAACTCGAGGGGTTGAGGAGAACATTGAGATACTGTGCATATAAGCTATGAATAAGAGATTTTGATCAGACGAAAGGATTGGAATCACATGCCCCATTCTAGCAAGAGATTGGAGCCATGTTTCTTGGAAAAGCGTTCCAAACTGCGGAGGGTTGGTTGTATATATGTACACGTAACAGCTCTGGGTTAGATCTACGGCCTTACCCTTGAGAACCGACAATAGTTCTTTCAGTAGCATAGGGCAAAGGAGGAGATCGCCAGGAGGGACTCGGTTAGAAATGGTTATGTGACTAACCTTGGATTGTCAGAAATAAGAATCCGGTATTTTGAAACTAATTACATGCGATTTGGCCACAAGAACCATCGGATCATCTGCGAAGAAATTCCCATTTTCCTTCTTCATAATGATCCAAAAGAAGGATATCATATGAGCACAGAGAGGAATTCCGACGCCCTACAGACTAATTTCAGCAAGCAAGTGTCATATACCATGCGAAAATTCCCCTTTCCTGGAAATGAGAGAGGGGAAAGCACGGCACGCTAATCTTCGGACCGGCATAGATGGCATACAGAACTCAGATCCATGTGAATATGCAGAAGGGCCTTGCTCAGATCTTTGGTTTGTTCCTCGACTTCCAAATCTGTGCACACAAAGGAGAAAAGGAAAAGGGGAGGACAGCAAAGTCGAGAGATCCATGGAAAACACAGGTGATATGGAGTAAGCGACTATCTTCGGAGGAGGGGTTAGAGGCACACAAGAGGGAGAGGGAAAGGGAGGAGCAAGATCTATCGAGCTAGGGGAAGCTTTTGAGGCGGAGCTAGTGGTACAGCGAGAGAGCAGGAGAGAAACGGCGACCATTGAGGTGGAAACGGAAGGGGGGAGGGGAAATGAAGAAAGATCTGCACGATTCGAAGGGAGGAGAGACGAAGATCTGGTTCACAAGAATCCATGGAAGGAGGAAGAAGCAAGAAGCAAGGAAAACAGAGAGAGGGAGGAGCAGAGATGAGCAACACAGAGAGAGAGAGAGAGAGAGAGGGGAGCGAGGAGTACCTGCTGTGCTTCGTCTTCTTCTTCTTCTTCTTCTTCAGGAGGAGGAAGAGACGGAAGGTCCCATGGCGAGCTCGAGGATGCAGGGGAAGAAGGACATGGAGGAAATGCTGCAGAGAAAGAAGAAGAAGAAGATGAAGAAGAAGAAGAAGAAGAAGAAGAAGAGACTCTCTCTTTCTCTCAGTAGTTTTAAGTAATTCCCCAAATACCCCTCTCTCTCTTTCTCTCTTTCTAGACCCTCCTTCTCTCTCTAGATTCCATGACTAAGGGCTCAGAGCAGATCCAGATAGATCTGATCCCAACCATTGGATTCCTCCTCCATGCGACCGAGTCGCTCGAGCTCTCTACCGTCCGATCTTTGCCCAGCTCTGCTCCGAAGCACAGCAAAAAAAACAATCGGCCCAAGGTCTCGTCTGCAGCTTCGAGTGTGCTCCGATCGGCTCGATCGGGCCATCTGCAGCGCATCTGGAACCGTCGATTTTCGCCGAGATGAGCTGGGCAAGTCTTCTGCTGCTCGCAGCTTTTTACCGTCGCTAGCAGATTGGGCACTCTTTGTCGCCGAGATCCGCGGTATTTCCAGCCGAGGCTGTTTCTGTTTTCCCTTGCTTCACCGGCAGATGCCCTCTTTGGGCTTTGCTGCTGCTTCGGAAGCTGCAGCGGAAAAGAAGGAGAAATAAAGAAAGACGGTAGAGGATATGGACGCGAGGAAAATCAGGCGGCGGATCCGAAGGGGGCCTCTCGACTCAGTATGATATCGATCGATCGATTGTTTCTGATATAATGTTGGGTCTCCAGTTAGCAGCTCGATCTGTCGGACCGGCCTTTTCTTCTGCATTCTTCTTTTCTTTTCTTTTTTGGTTACCTGCCTGCATGCAGAGGGGTGTATTTTGCGGATCATGAGGCGATCTCGACCATCCATTTCCGCTGTTTCGAGCAGGGGACCGAAGCCGTGCTTAGTGCCCAGCCCCAGTGTTTGACTTATCTTCGGAGCCATTCTTCCGCGGCACTTATCTTTCCCTGAAGCCAGGCAGTATCATCATCGCGAATGTGGACTTGTTACTGGAATGAACGAGCACATACATACATACATACATACATACATACATACATTCATTCATTCATTCATTCATTCATTCATTCATCCATTCATACATGCATGCATTCATGCATTGCCAGTTGCACAGAATGCCCATAGAAGGAGCCACATCTGTATCTTTTTGCCCATGTGGCCATTCACATGTATCCCGCGGGCGGGCACAGTTCCAGAACATGTGTGCGGGTGTATATGTATGTATGTATGCATATGACGGATGGATGCAGGCGTCCAGATCTCACCATGTGCGATGTGATAAATAAGGGCACCAACCACTGCACTGCAGAGAGCGGGAAAAAAAAAAAAGAAGACGAAGAAGAAAAACCACTCTTTGCGATGAAGCGAAACCACTGTTTCCATGTAAGAAAGCCAGTCGATCGCTTCCGGACATGGCAACAACCCCTGTTGTGGACATGCACAGTGGAATACCAGAGCCTGAGATCGAACCAAATCCAAAGTATGCATGCATGCATGTATGTATTGCATTCTGTGTACTATCAACAGCATCTTCGGACGCAGATTCCGACTTGTTGTTTCCTTGTCACAAACAACATGTTTTGTCAATAATGCTCCTCCGATTTTATTTTATTTTCTTCCTTCTTTCTGCTCCTGCTCCTGCTCCTGCTCCTGCTCCTGCTCCTGCTCCTACTCCTCCTCTTGCTCCTGCAGTATGTAGCCCATAAGTTACGGCTTACCGTATAAATTATTGGTCTCTCACAACGACACAATGATTCTGCGTGCGCCCCCACCCATCGAGTCACGATCATGGCGCCTAAATCCAAAGCTTCTTTTTCCTTCGCGTCTTTATCACGGGGCCCCCGCCCTTCGACAGCCAATACCGCAACAAAAAAGATGGAGAAGCAACAGAAGCAGACGCAGAAGCAGCAGAAGAAGCAGCAGCAGAAGCAGAAGCAGCAGCAGCAGAAGAAGCAGCTTTATGCCACCGATGATTAGGCTAAGATGGACGCGGTAATCCCTGGGCTGTCGCATCCACGCTTCCGTTCGACTCCCGTTTGTCATCCGCGGAGTGGTCCTCGATGCTTGATTGGGGTTCATAAGCTGAAGGTGTAAGGTTTGAATCTTGTCCTCCATAGATATGTATATACATATGTCAGAGAAACGACATCGCACCGCCCTTGGAAGTAACTGACGCATTCAAGCGAAAAACCAAGAGCCTTCCTCATAAGACTTCATCGACACATTGTTTCTTCCTCCCTCCCTTCTTTTGCTCTACCTACCCACCGCGGAACCGACTCGAACAAGCGATCCGATGGTTAATCGACGAGTCGGGCACCATAAAATTCTGCTTGCGATTCGCTCGTCAACCCTTTTGTCAACCACCTCCTAGAAGTGTTATCATCGGAAGGGTTGGGTTCTTGAAGTTCCCAACCATCACCTTGCTTCCAGCTGCAGTTACCTACGCCTTGGAACCAGGCATCAGCGATCGTGCAACGATGCACGCGAAGGACACAAGAGAGTCAGAGCCAAGACCAGCAGTGTCTCGAAGGAGGAAGATATCGAATGGAAGCCGAGGGATACATTACTGTGATAAAAAAATACATCGCATGTAAGCGAGAGAGAGAGAGAGAGAGATAAACGATGCAATAGGCCGATGAAATACGCATGTTACGACTACCAAGCCAAGCTCATGTCATGTGGCCGATGCACGCTCGACCACGAACCGATTCGTGCGATCGATCGGCGACGGTAAGACGATCGATCGATCGGCGACGGTAAGACGATCGATCGATCGATCGACGAGAAGGCAATGGGATCGATCCGACGGTAAGGCAATCGATCGATCGATCGATCGACCGACGAGGAAGGCAATGAATGGATCGATCGAACGACAGGGAAGACAATCGATCGATCGGCCGACGATTCTTTTTTTTTATTGAGTAGTAGGGCAGGGCGCAAGTCGGGGAGGGTAGCATTCGATCGATCGATCGGGAAGACGAATTCGTAGAGGGTAAGGTAGCAAGGGTTGAGGGGATTAATTATTGCGGGATCATGGCACTCGGGGGAGCGACGAGGAACGGTGGCGGTGGGGGGGAGTATCGGAGTAGCGGCCGCGAGCCGCCAGAAGAGGAGGAGGAGGAGGAGGAGCGCCGTTGCGGCTGCTTTGCTGCTTGCCGGCGGCGGCGGCCATCATCGACATCATCATCATCGAGTCTCTTCGTAGCACGCCATCCCGATGAAGATCCCGGGCTTCAGCCGCGGCGGCCGTTGGCATCGTCGGCCGGCGGCCCGACGAGCCCGCGGGCCCGATGGAACGGCTTCGTCCAACATGCAGTTGGTGTTGCTGTTGGTGTCGTCGTTGTTGTTGTCGGTGTTGTTGTTGTTGTTGTTGTTGTTGTTGTTGTTGTTGCTGCGACTCGGGCGGTTTCGCACTGGCGCCGCCGGCGACGGTGGCGAGCTTGAGCTTGCTGAAGCTCTCGATGACTTTCCGCTGTTCCTCGGCCGGGGGCCGGCGGCGCCACGGGCTGGGGATTCGGGCCGGGGCCGGGGC
>JBBBWG010002092.1:5569-33941 GCA_037176905.1 Azolla pinnata
TCTCTTGTGACTTTCTTTTACAGGTTCTTTCAGTTGTAGGTCTTTTGCAAGATGAAGTTGATCCAATGGTTTCAGTTATGAAGGTGGAAAAGGCTCCCCTCGAGTCCTATGCAGACATAGGAGGTCTCGATGCACAGATTCAGGAAATCAAAGAAGCAGTAGAACTCCCATTAACACATCCTGAACTGTATGAGGACATTGGTATTAAACCACCAAAGGGTGTTATCTTGTATGGAGAGCCGGGTACTGGAAAAACTCTGCTAGCCAAGGTAATTTGGTCATCGTTTATATTAGGTCTCTGACTTTATTTGATTACTTTTTTGGTTACTCCATTTAGAATTCCCATTGTTTATATATATTATAATGGAAAAGATGAAATTTTTTGTAATTGGTGGAATGTAGAGTCTCTACTAGACTGCAGGGAGAGACTGTGTATTTGCACAAAAGGAGTAACATTTATCATTCAAAAAGTGGTTATAAAGAGCACTTCTATTTCAGAATGAAAACCAATTGAATGACTGTCATATTTTTTCCTCAGGCGGTTGCAAATTCTACATCTGCAACTTTCTTACGAGTCGTTGGCAGTGAACTCATTCAAAAATACCTTGGGGATGGGCCGAAGTTAGTCCGAGAGCTCTTCAGAGTAGCTGATGATCTGTCGCCTTCAATTGTGTTCATTGATGAAATTGATGCAGTTGGCACAAAACGGTAATGTAATCCAAACTTGAAAATAATATTTTGCAGTATTTATTATTCTTCATGCATTTAACAAAACCTGAGCATGAAAATAACCCTTTATCAGTATTTACTACTTCTATATGCCCAAGCTTTTGTTGTAAATGGGCAAAAACCTCATGGTAGCACGCTCTATGTCCACGTGGCTGAATTTGTACATCATTCTCTGAAGCTGTGAAGGAGAACATAGCTGAGTGATATCTGAAACTGAGTAGCTCAGATGTTTATGATATGATAAATGATCCTACAAAGTTCTCGTTTGCACACTATGTGAGAAACTCGATGGCGCTTCATACTGCCTGAGATTCATGTCTCTTGTCTTTTAGATCGCCAGACCAAATCTTATTCTATTTTTGCAATTTAATTTTGTCACCCATTTTTTAATGGAAATGCTTCGTGGGCTTCACATGAGTGGTTATTCTCCACTTCTGGAATAGAGTGTCCATTTCCTAGTAAAGGAGCATCACTTCTGCCCTATCAAGCGATGTTATCAAATGTCATTTCCCATGCAAACTTCTCATTGTTTGTACACATAAAATTCGTCCAATATCCGCATTATGTGGCATTTTCCCTTTGGCTCTCTGCATCCTCCTTGCAAGTGTCCTTTTCACAATCACAATCTGTTGGGTTTGCCAAGTTTGCTAACTTGCATCTGTTTTAACCAGAGACTCGATTAATCGTTTTCCTCATAGTAAATAATGTATTTGGAGAATGCTTAGCTGCTCTTCTTCGTGTGGATATGTCATGTCATTTTCTCACTTGGAACATTGTATTTTCTTTTCCATAGATCTGAAGAGAATGATCACAGTGATGATTTCAATGTCTCATCTGCTTTTTTCTCCAGCTTGTAATATTATTTTTTTAAAAAAAATTCCGACTCTTCTCTTGCTTATTTCGTTTCCTTAGAGGTTTCTGTATTATGAATTGTTTCTACTATCCATTTCATAATATAATTCAAATGAAAATCACACTTACTATCTACCTTCAGTTATGATGCTCATTCTGGTGGTGAGAGGGAGATCCAGCGAACCATGCTAGAGTTGCTGAACCAACTTGATGGTTTTGATTCAAGAGGAGATGTGAAAGTTATTTTGGCCACTAATCGAATTGAAAGCCTCGATCCAGCACTTCTGCGGCCAGGGAGAATTGATAGAAAGATAGAATTTCCCTTGCCAGATATTAAGACAAGGAGGCGCATCTTCCAAGTAAATGCTATCCTATTTTTTTAACCATTTTAATTTCTCGTTTTGTAGCTTGCGGGATGATTTTCTCCTATTTCCGGCAGATTCACACTTCAAGGATGACCTTAGCTGAAGATGTCAACCTAGAAGAGTTTGTGATGACAAAAGATGAGTTTTCTGGTGCTGATATTAAGGCGATATGTACAGAGGCAGGGTTACTGGCATTGAGAGAAAGGCGAATGAAGGTACTATTTCTCAGTCTTAACACTTTATTCTTCTTTCGTTCTCACCTGAAACAGGATGCCACTGTATAAGACAATGCATTGTTTTATTTTGATCATATTTTACGCTTCCATGCTTTGTGAATCATCTTCATGCACTAATAATCTAATTATAAGTGTAGGCTCATTGTAATATCACTCCAACACTGATCTTTTTTTTTTCTTTTACCAGGTTACACATACGGATTTCAAGAAAGCCAAGGAGAAGGTCATGTTCAAAAAGAAGGAAGGTGTACCTGAGGGATTGTACATGTGATTTGTTGCGTTATTCTGGAACTGGACCTTTTATTTGGTGCAATCTGAACATATGTTGATACTAGATGTATAATCTTTGGATGGCTAGAAGTAGTATCGTACAATATGCATCTCACAGAATTTTTGTTTGTGTTTGCTTTTTTGTTCACCCTTCTATTATAAATGCCTGTTTTAAGAGGCCATGGTGTCTTGACTCATTCGTTGTTAAAAGGCGACTGTGCGAAGAAAAGCTCTAAAACTAGGTCTAAGCATGTTTATGGCTCCGGCAAGTCATTTAAGGCATAAATAACTTCCATTTTGATTCTTTTTTTACTTGGGTAGTAGGTAACTCGCTACCGTTATTATTTGTGATTTGGTAAAGGAAATTGTTGGAGTCTTTGGATTTGGATGCTTCTTGGGAAACATACACCAAGGTATAAATTCAGCTAGTTTTTGGGCTGGTTGTGATTGATAAACCTCTTATTACTGGATGGTGGTCTGAATAACTAAGTTTGCAGACATTTCCATTAAATTCTATGCTTATTGGGTAATGTACGCCAATGGTCTTGTGCATCTTTTCTTTTTGTAGCTTGTGCCCTGTTCATACCATACCGTTCTGAATTGTGGTGGACATCAAAGCTTCTTGGTGGCGAAATCAGGGGGTTGTATGTAGTATATCACCTTTAGCAAATCAGTTTACTGGGCAGGTGCTTACTGATGTAATGATATGGAAGGGGACGGCAAGCATGAATCGGCACAGAAAGTGTTAATTCTTTATATGAAATTCACATTACAGTTTTCTGTTATTGTTGAAACGCATTGCAGTTTTCTGTTATTGTTGAAATGATGAAAGCTACAGTTTTCTCTTATCGTTGAAATGAAAAGGCTTCAGAATCACAGTTTTCTGTGATTGTTGAAATGATGAAAGGCGTCAGAATTACGGTTTTCTGTTATTGTTGAGATGATGAAAGGCTTCAGAATTAACAGTTTTCTGTTATTGTTGAAATGATGAAAGGCTTCAGAATTAACAGGTATCAAGTTACGAATCTTTTCCACCAGTTTCCCGGAGCAAAAACAAAATGTGTTTCATGTGGTTCCATTTGGTGGAACGTTTCACGGAGTCCCCTGTCTCTCATATCGCAATCTCCTCTTGTTTCTCTATCGGATCATATGCAATCTGTGACGGTGTAGAGGAGCCGAATGAGGTCTGAAAGGAGAGTAGGAAAGCTTTCGATCTTCTGAGCTGGAGCGAAATCCTCTCGTAAGGGCAGAACTTTCAAAGGAGAGTTGTTGTGGGGCGGTTCAGGAAGCTGGTAGCTAACTGCAATGGGAGCTTGTGGATCCTTCCAACGAACAAAAGATGCAGCAAGAAGGAGATGGGCGTGAACTGGAGCAGATCCTTTCTGTCCAAAAGGATGATGATGAAGGAGGAAGCATCGCATTGCAGGCATGTTTTGATGTCGAAGTCCCTGTTTTTCTAGAAGGGCAGGATTCCAGAAATCAGTTTTTGCATGCAAGACTGCCACGTTCCAGCAGCCATCTCTCCTTCTGCTCATCGGGGAAGGAAGGAAAGGAAGGAAGGAAAGGAAGGAAGGAAGGTTCTTCTGCTATAAAAGAAGAAGCGGATTGCTAGCAGATTGGGAAGCAGCAGCACAGTTCATCCTCAGCAAGATTCCAGGCATTCGGAGCAGCAGCAGCAGCAGCTAGAATCCACCATTTCCATCGATTGGGAATTCCTTTCCCTTCCTTTCATCCTAAAGGGAGAAGAAGAACGTGGTGTTCTTGGCGATGGCAGCGGAGCAGCAACAGCAATCACGGCGCAAGGAACAGCAACATGGAGGAGGAGGAGGAGGAGAGGGAGAGGGTCTGGTGGAGAGAATCCGCAAGCACAGCCCCGCATCGAGCCAGATCGTGGGGTTTGTGGCTCTTCTGACAGTGGCAGGGATCTCGGTAGTCTTGGGGGGGCTCACCATCACCGGAATCGTCATCACGCTGGTGCTCATGACCCCGGTCTTCCTCTTCTTCAGCCCGATCCTGGTCCCTGCAGGGATCTTGCTGTTCCTGACCTTGGGAGGCGTCTTGGCCACCACCATAGCCGGAGTCGCTGCGGTCTCTGCGATCTCCTGGGCTTACAACTACTTCCATGGCCGTCATCCACCAGGCAGCCAGCAGATCGACTACACCCGCACCAAGGCGCTCGAAGCTGTGGATCAAGCCAAGCACAAGGCCCGCGATCTCGGCTCCCAGGCCCGCGAGCAGATCCAATCCATCGCCCCAACCACCGCTTCTTCCACCACCACAACTGGCTCTTCTGCCCCTAGCTGAAAACAAAGCGAATTGCTTCACCGGAAGTTTTTTGTTGGCTTTGCCGCCGTCGATGATCACCGGGTGATGCTTCCTTCTCTTTCTACTTCCTTCCCTTTTTTTATGTAGGTATTGTTACTATTGCTCAGAAATCGATCGAATTTGCATGCTTTGAATAAGACTGTATGGAGAAGACGACACATACCAGAAGAAGACACATACCACACACACGAGCACACTATTGCAGGTGTGCTCGCCCTATACATTTGTAAGGAGATGAGGGTCAATACACACACAAGGGTTATGGGAAATTTTGAGTTGTATATATCTGGAAATGATGTAATACATATATATGCTCTTAATATGTTGAATCTTTTCTTTCAAGTGGTTCTAGGTTTTTCGATTTGAGTTATTTTTTCATGCTTAAATCTCAATACAAATATCTGTCTACATATCGGAGTTCATGTGATTTTTGGCGTTTTTGCTACAAATTGGCTCTGAAAGCGTTTGTGGATTTTGCTATCGAAGTCATTTTTCATGCCTACGATTATCTCACACAAATAATTTTCTGCGTATTAGAGTTTTTCATGTGATTTTTGAATTGTGGCATTGCTACAAAGTGGGTGAGAATGTCTGGTCCTATATCTGGAATCATGATGTAATACATATATATGCTCTCTTAATATGTTGGATCATCCGAGTGTTTCTAGACTTCTCTACCTGGTCATTTTTCATGCGTACAATTATCTCACACAAATGTCTCTCTACAGTTTTTCATGTGATTGTTTAAACTACAAATTGGTTCTTTTTTTATTGTAAGATGGTTCTTATCTTCTTATTTCTCCTTTTCCATGCCTACATTTGGGTCGCAGATATCTATAATATATTCAGAGGGTTTTTCCTATGTGATTTATAATTGTGACATTGCTGGAAATTGGAACAAATTTGACGAATGCCTATAGCTTTCGAGTATATGCACTAAATGGAAATCCTCTGGAACAATGGAAGCATGTCTTCTAAATTTCTATATTTTCAGCAAGG
The DNA here is from genome assembly GCA_037176905.1 of Azolla pinnata. Lineage (NCBI taxonomy): Eukaryota > Viridiplantae > Streptophyta > Polypodiopsida > Salviniales > Salviniaceae > Azolla > Azolla pinnata. The sequence continues at coordinate 11,346 of JBBBWG010002092.1, forward strand.
TTTTCATATGTAATTTATGATTGTGAAATTGCAGTAAATTGGAACAAATTTGACGAATTGTCTTTTTAGCTTTCTCCTAACAATGTCTGTTGTTTTTATATTTGCACATGTTGCCACAAATCTCGATTGATATGTACATTTGAATTTCAGAAGAGTTCTCATGCGTGATTTCATCAGTTGTGGCATTGCTCCAATTGGAACAAATTGGATGTGAGTGTTTGGTTTTGATGATCAATATAATGTTTGGAATGTCAAGATGAAGGTGCGAAATTCCGGATTTTGAAGGGCCATGCTATAGAGTGACTCGTGTGCATGATTGAGTTGTTATAACGAAAAATCCCCGAATTGTTTCGATGCATCTCTCTCAGAATTGTTTCGAAGCATCTCTCTAGGTAGAAGTATGTAGATTAGCCATTGCTACACAATTAGAACAAGACTACAATTTGTGGAAACAGAGATCCAAATTCGCAAGTTTTTCCTTAATCAGAACATGAAACTCTCTACTATTTCTCTTGTTACTCTAATTTTAGATAATCAACCAAACATGAAGCCCATGAAAGTAGACGAGAATACTACAGTTGATAGAACGAGGCAAACTTATTTGTAATACATCTAATTTTTACTCCCATACACCTTATTCGACCTTGTCGTCCATCGTATGTCGAAACGATATCTTTGATTGGCCAATGTTCACTTTGTCCATTTTTTATGCTCATATTTGTAACAATCCAACTGGTCGGACTAAATAAGCCGAGCTTTTATGGCCTTCCTCATGAGGTTAATACACACTGTTAATACACAGTGTGTACAATTCATGCTTATCGTGCCATTCTCTCTCCTGCAGTTCTGGCACTTCCTACGGACGTAAAAACGAAAACAGCGAGTCCATCTCGACTTTTCTTCTATGCTTTCCGCAACTGGAAAAAAAGAAAAACGCTAGCGGGCTTGCTTCGGGGGGCCTCTGCCTTTGCCAGAACAGTATTTGCCAGTAAGTGCCAATCTCATCTGACCTCATGAAGTGACCACATTTCATGATGATGGTCATTTCCTGATGAAATGAAGTGACCACATTTCATGATGATGGTCATCATTTCCTGATGAAATGAAGTGACCACATTTCATGATGATGGTCATTTCCTGATGAAATGAAGTGACCACATTTCCTGATGAAGTGACCACATTTCCAGTCCACGACGAAGTGACCACATTTCCTGTCCACGACGAAGTGACCACATTTCCAGTCGATTTCTTCTTTCCTCCTCTAGCTGCCGCTGCGGAGCAATCGATTCATCTTCCTCCTCTAGCTGCTGCTGCGGAGCAATCGATTTCATCTTCCTCCTCTAGCTGCTGCTGCTGCGCTGTGTTCTCCTCCCTCGCCATCATCACCACATCGTCTTCATCAAAGCTTGGGGCCCTCCACACGAGCTCGTCTTCCGATTTGCGCTCGAGGTCGCGGCCCCTGATTTTGTATGAGGTTAGATTTCCCTGCTCCTTCTGCCCCTCACTTTGCTTCTCGACCTATCTTCTCTTCTCCCTTCAGATGTGCGATGTCGGTTCTCCAGTAGCAGCGAACAGTTTTGTAGTCCAATTATAGTATATTCGATTCTCAAAACATATCATCATCCACAAGAGGCCTGTCCAAGGTACATGAAATTGCATGCGGATTCTCAGACGATGCAGCTTCTGATCGGATCAAAAGTATCATCTTTCAATATTCTTTTGTAAGCATATGAAAGCACCATCCCATTTGATTTTTCAAGCATATGAAATGGAGTTCTCCTAAGCATAATCATGCGCACGTCTCATTCAATGAATCTGATCACAGTGAAAGGAATTTGTAAATGTATGTATCGCATGGATGCATGGTTTTATGTTTGCATCAGCGTATGTCTACATTTCTGCACAATCCTTTCTTTTTCTAATGAACCTTTTCGTTAGTGATGCGGACGCCTGAAGTCAAAAGAATTGGAACAGACATTGGAGCTGGCAGTGAAAGCTCATTTCAGGTATATGACGGCATTTAATGTATATTCTTTGCTGCATGAACAGTAATTAATGCAAATGACATGATGTGCGCAGTCACCCAAGTCGAAGTCGATGTGCGTGATCAAATTTCCATTTCAGATGTATACTGTTGCGGAGGTGGAATCCACAGATGGTAATTTTGCTGCAGTACTATGGATGCCTGAATCATCAATGGTCTCTCAGGCATTCTCAGCATCTCAAGCTGTTGCGGTAAGTATGATGCTAGGTCTCTCTGTATAAAAATATCCTTCCTTTCAGTATTCATTGGGTGCATTTGTCCTCTTCATTAACCTAGCCAGATAACGGTACGTTTATCAAACAAAATCTCATCAGTTTGTTGTTAGGAATCTGGTTGTGCTCCACAGGAGAGGAGTGAAGAGAACTTTTATAAGATCTAATCTTCCTTGTATAATTGAGGATGGTTCCAGACAACATCCGTGTCTCATGACATTGTAAACCCACACCAATTCTTTTATACCTATGTGCTAATGAAAGCTTATGTTGATGGATCTTTAATACACGATTTAATCTAAAATGGCCAAGCTCGCTGTATACTATACGACCATAGATGCTAGTGAGTACCCACCCCTTCATTTATATTGATAGTGCTTTCGTAGCTAATGAAAACATATATTGACGGCTCTTTGATATAGGATTTTTAGTTCAAGATAACCAAGCTCGCTCTATATTATACCACCATAGATATTAGTAACTAACCACCCATTCTTTTATATCTATGGTGATTTCGTAGCTAATGAAAACTTATGTGTATGGCTTTTTGAAATAGGATTTAGTGCAAGATGAGCAAGCTCACTCTATATTATACCACCATAGATAATAGTAACTAATCAAAGAAACATTGTTTACTCTGTTGATGGGAAGGCCCTGGCATATATGGTCAAACCTTTCTTTCCATCCGCTCTGCCCATCATGCAACTCACAAGCCACATTCACCCCTCACCTTTGGTGATTCATAGTGATCTCATGCAGGTCTACATAGACAATGAATGGGGACCCAACCAAGTTAGTAGGATGAATACTTGTCTGCATCATGAGGTGGAAATCACTCATAGAGTGTATTTCCTCATCGGGCATTATTTGCTCAAGATCGAAGTAAAAGTATTTTCCAAATCCATTCACACATATTAGTTGAGCCTAGTTTGGGTGTTGGAAGAAATTTCCAGTACTAATTCCTTTACCTTTCGGGCATAGATGGGGCCAAGCTTCATATCATTTAATTCATAGAGATTTAAGACCAGCCTGTGCAGAGTTCCGGAGAATCATTTGTAGAGCCTATGTATTTGGTATAGAATTGGTGCTTCGATTATGCAATAAGCAGTTGAAATTTGTATTGCAGGTTTTAGTGTGTGGATCGCCTTTGTTTGAACATCCTGAAACTTCCCATGTAGAAAATCTGGAAGAGCGTTGTGGTAGAGAATTGGGTTTTGCGAGCAGTGACTGTTTAATTGGTGATGCTGGCAGCTACTCTGTGATTTCAACAATTTGGCCATGCCGTAAAGTAAAGTTTCTAGCATAATATATCATTATTGCATTGTTTTTGTATGCACAGACTGAAATGAGAGGTTATATTATATGACTTTACAGCTCAAAGATGGTGTCAGATTATCAAAGCAACTAGCTTATGCTCTGGGTTGTCCACAACCTGGGACACATATTTTCGTAGCTGCAATAACTTGTTCCATGCTAGAGCAGGATAGAAAGTTGAAGCCTAATAAAGCGACAGCAATTTATGTCAATATTCATGATTGCCAGGAGCTTGTTCTTAGATGGTGCCCAGTTAATATGAAAGATAAGCCATTCCAAAATTCCAGTTCAGCTAAACAAACACCTGAGCAACAGCGGACAGGTTCTAAAAGCTACAAGAAAACATCTTCACTGAAGGATGACGAGTTGGAATGTGAAGAAATGACACCTGAACAACAGAGATCGGCTCCAAAAGGAAATAAGAAAACATCTTCACTTAAGGCATCTACACACGAAGCACAGAATCAAACACTTCTACAAAAAAAACATGGTGATTTTGGGGAATCTAAGCTATCATCAAAAGCAGAAATTACTCCAAATATGTGGCAGAAAAATGACGAAGCTGTGTTGTCTGAATTATTAGCTGATGCAAATAGTAGAGCTACCAAATTAGTACAAAGGTTTGCAGGTCGACTGCTTCATGAGCGGTATTTAATGAAAGGAAACATTGTTGGGATATTGATATGTGGGCGGTATTGCCTGTTCAAGGTCGTTGATGCTAAAGTGCCATCTAGGAGTCGAGACAATGTATATGATAAAGCTGAGCAAAAATTTGGGTTGCCATGGACTGAGGTTCCTGACTTACTTCATGTAGGAAACGATACACGCATTGCATTTACCACATCTTCTATACAGGCAGACACACCGGTACGTTTGGATGGTAATGAGGGTCCTACGAACAAGGGCATAAAATTCTCCCAAGATCTCATGGTACCATTAAAGCAAGTTGAATTTTCGCAACTAGGAGGCCTTTCTGACCAAATCTCAACACTGAAAGAAATAATAAATTTTTCGATTCTGCAGCCAGAACGATTGATAAGGTTTGTGCATACCTAAGTATTTTGCAATTTTCACTTTAGTTACTCTCCTCTTTTCTTAATGAGGTAAAAATCCTTCCATAAATTTTTAAAACTAAAGGCTTACAGATAATGCATATATGAATAGCCCCTCTATCCACATTAGCTTCTATCTTAAACCTTAATATTAGGATTTTCTTGTTTGTGTATGGAGCTATCTTATTTTAATGGTAATACAATGAATTTTGAGTAGAATCAGACCTATTGGTAGGATGTTTACTGTAATGCACCATGCTCCAGATAGAGCCACTGTGAAAATGTGTTTGACAAATTTATAATGACAGTATAATAGCAGTTATGATGTGAAAATACATCTCAAGAGTCGATGTTTATTTGTTTTAATCTTAATGTTGTCAGTTTAGGTTTGCAGCCTCCACATGGTGTTCTTCTTCATGGTCCACCTGGTACTGGAAAGACTTCTCTTGCACTTGCTGCAGCCAAGGAAGCTGGCGTGAAATTCTTTCCAATAAATGGACCTGAAATAATAACTGAATACTATGGAGAAAGTGAGGCTGCTCTCCTGTCAGTATTTACGGAAGCACAAGCAGCAGCTCCATCAGTGGTACCTTTCTTTTTATTCTTGAGCAATTTCAATATGTGAACAATGGATAGGGAAAAAAAACTCCCAAAAACCTTTGAGTTCTCATTCTCCTCCAAATTAATGCTGGTCAATTCTAAGTGAAACGAACAGACTGTCAATTTTTCAAATAATTGGGATAAGATGATGAATTCACCATACAATTGCGTAAATAAAAGATATAATCCTTACAAGGTTGAGCATGGGTACTTAATAAAATAAAAAGAACTTGAGAGCATCTGTGATGATAATAAAAAGCCAGTTGTTTTGGAGTTTCCTCTGATATATATCAGTATCATAATATCTTCAAAGGTTTTCATAGATGAGCTGGATGCTATTGCACCACAACGGTCAGATGAGTCTGAAGGGCTTGGAAGACGGTTGGTTGCAACATTATTGACTGTTATGGATGGAAGTAAGAAGTATCTACATCGTGTTTTAGTTGTTGCAGCAACAAACCGACCTGAAGCGATTGATTCAGCCTTACGTAGACCTGGGAGGTTTGATCGTGAAATTGAGATAGGTATATATCTTAAAAAGAATCGAGTAGATAATCTTGGTTTTTGCTTGTTGTTTGCTGTCTTTTCATTCATGTTTGTGATTCGAAAGAAAGAACAGTCTGTTAAATAGAGCACGATTATTTTTTGAAATTGCAATTTTCTAGAACAAAAAGATGCCGAGAAGCATGGACTCTGAGTATCCTTTCTGTACTTTAGATGTGCATCACATTGTGAAGTGTGGTATAGGAATGCTCATTGTGACCTACAGTTTAGTGTATACCCATCCTCATTGTCAAATACTTAAGATTCATTTCATGCTTGCCATCATTGTGCGAGGTATATGGTTGAAGATTCCATGATGCACCTGAAACATAAGATAATAAGTTCATCGATAGCAATTTTTCTACACACCTCCACTTAACTACGATGATGAATTAGTGAGACGCAGATTTGGATATGTCATCCTGTTTATACATCAACTGAGATTTAAATTAACAGTTTCCTCTCTTATGCTTTATGTTGAATATAATGCGGTACTCATAGCAAAAGATTCTAGATTTCTGAAGATATGCTTTTGGATAGATACTCAAAGCCTCTTTGAATTTTTTCCCATAGAAATCAGTTTTGAGGCTTCGGTAATGGTTATAAACTTTATATTTTTCTCTCAGATTCCATGCGTTTTTTCTGGTTTTATGCAGGTGTTCCAACCCCGTCAGGTAGACTGGAGATATTGACCTCCCTTTTGTCGAGGATGAAGCATTCATTGACAAATGTAGATATTGAAATGTTAGCATCTGCAACGCATGGTTTTGTTGGTGCAGACCTTAGTTCATTATGCAATGAAGCGGCATTGGCAGCGTTGCGTCGAAATGTACAAAGAGGTACCAGAAGTGAAACAAACTTTCGGAAATTGGTAGGTGACTGCATAAATGAAGGTTCTTCAACTGAGGTGTCAGATGTTGCATTGGATTTGAGTAATCTGAATATATCAACTGATTTGGAATGGTCCAATGATTCTTTGAGAATAACTGTGGTTGACTTTGAGGACGCAAAGACAAAAGTACGCCCCAGTGGGATGCGTGAGGTGAGTATAAATAATTCAAGCTGGGAATCCGAAGATTTTAATTAACAAGCAGATGTAGTAGAGAGACATGTAAATGCGCTCAAGGATTTAATGTCTGTAAATATTTTGTGCTAAGAATGGTAGTAATCATGTCTTCCTTTATTTTTCTCTCCAATGTTATCACATGCATAATGAAGTGCTAAAAATAAAGTTTTGCATTGTACCCGAATTGTGATTATTCTCTTTTGAAGTTTTTTTTCTTCTGAGACAGGTTATGATTGAAGTGCCAAAGGTCTATTGGTCTGATATTGGTGGGCAAGAAAAAGCCAAACAGCAACTTCGTGAGGCAGTTGAATGGCCACAAAAACACAATGATGCATTTTCTCGAATTGGTGCCCAGCCTCCTAGAGGAATATTGTTATACGGTCCACCAGGATGCAGCAAGACTCTAATGGCTAGAGCAGTTGCAACTGAGGCAGGTCTCAATTTCATTGCAGTTAAGGGTCCTGAATTGTTCAGCAAGTGGGTGGGAGAATCAGAGAAGGCTGTTCATTTGTTATTCCGCAGAGCACAAAGATCATCCCCGTCTGTTATATTCTTTGATGAACTAGATGGTCTTGTGGTCTCACGAGACTCAGGTCACAGTGGTGCCTCCATTGGTGATAGGGTGATAAGCCAGCTATTAGTTGAATTGGATGGTAGGTTGAAAAATAAAATTAAAGATCTAATTTCATTCAATTGACTAATTATTTGCCATTCTCTTTGTTGCCATTAAAATTAGTTACACTAGACTGGACTAATAAAGACGTGGATTAGATCAATGATATCGATGATATTATATGAATGAGTTACAAGGATTATGCTGGTGAAGGGAACTAATTCGAGAAAACCTTGACTAATGTTTTGACCTGATCCGGACAAATGCTAAACGATTTGGGTAACTTCAGATTAATTGTTCATATTCTAAATTTTTAACCTATTACTTCCCCAGGATTAAGTTTGAGGAATGGCGTAACAGTGATTGCAGCTACAAATCGGCCTGATAAGATAGACACTGCTTTATTACGTCCAGGTTAGTCTTGGTAAGACACTTTGAATCTTAAAGATAAAGCTTGAAAGCATGAACACAAATTGCTTAAGGAGAACCGAGCAATTATTTGCAGTTTTCCGGATAAAAAGTGGAAAGTGTGTAGAAAGGAAGATGACACCTATAAACGAGAAAGGTTTTGCTGTATATAAGTGAAAGAGGGTGTCCATGTCGGTTTCTCTAGGAATTATGCATGCCATAGAGGGAGGGGATAAATAATATCAAATGTAACATAGATATATGTTGGTTGTATTTCAGTTTTCTAAAAAGGCAACCTACTGTGTGAACATGGTGATTGCTAGTTGCAATGAAAGCACAGGCATATTCACTATGATTTTGCATGTGACCAATGAGTTGGATACCATGTTACATGAGATCATGATGTCCCTACCATGACCAGTGATGACTGGATATCGTTTATTTTGTGAATATTTCCAGGTCGTTTCGATAGATTAGTTTACGTTGGTCCACCTGATGAAGCTGCAAGGTTGCAAATTTTCAACATACATACAAGAAATATGCCATGTGCGCTAGATGTCAATATAAGAGACCTTTCAATACGCACGAAAGGCTACACTGGTGCAGATATTGCTGGTATTTGCAGGGAGGCAGCCATGGCAGCTCTGGAGGTAGTTCTATATGAAAGTCATCATTACCTGGAGAAACCCAATTTCTCTGTGGTGTTCTAATGAATGTGTACGAGTATTCTTACTGTAAATGTTCTTGGTTTCACATATATTCTCAACGAGGTTAAAGTTTTCACAAATATTTTTCGCAAAATTTCTGAAATATGACTCTGGTAAATAATTCACTGCATAATACAGAGATCATGCAATGGCTGAAATGGTGCATGCAATTGCTTGTGAGGAAGTTTAACATTGCTAGAAAAATTTCCACTGTTTGTACAAGTTGAATTTTTTTTATCGAGAAAGTAACTCGTATGGAATTAATGTGCAGGAGGATCTGAACACGGAAAAAGTAAGCATGCGGCATTTTGACTCGGCTCTGAAGATTGTGCCATGTAGTGTCTCGGAAGTTTCAGAATCCATGTACCAGCAATTTAGCCGTAGTTCTATTTAACACTGTACATGCCAGGAAATTTGAGGTCATTTTAAGTAGCTCAAGCTAAACCACAGGAATGTTTGCTCTTTCAATTTGGCATTGTAGAATGGATGACAGAAAATTGATGTTGTCTCTTGGAAAGTTTCAAAACATGATTGTTAGTTAAGCTTGTCATATTGTCAAACCCTGTAAATGTTAAAGCTTCAACCTTCCAGAATGTTTAGAGCTGGAAGTGATTCAGATTGTTGAAGATGTTCCATATCAGCTTCTGGCAACACTGTAAGGTGACTGTGTTCCTGAACCATGGACAGAATATACATTTTTGCCTTGCTCCAAGTCTAATATGGTAACTAGTATAAGGTTGTTCTAATTGTTGACATCATCTGCAACTTTGTCTCAAATCAGTCATTGACGTACAACTTAACGAGCAAAAGGTATGGCTATACTATAGTTGATGAAAACGTACAGCAAAGTTTTGGGTATTTGAGAATTAGGATGAAAATGTGTCTCAATGAATCAGCAAAAATTTTCAATTACAGGAGGTGCATCGACCAGCTCATTATGTGTCCTGAATGTGAGCAACGCACGCCCAGTAAACACTACCGAAACATCAAGGTAAGAGTTGACCATTGACATATTCCAATAACATCATTTGTTGATTGATTCCCGATCCCCTCGAATGCAAAGTAGTAATCTTTTCATGTCTTTTTTACATGCATCTGGCATATGATTAGCATCCATGTGCACGCACGCCATTTCCCCATGGTTATCTTTGGGCATTCATATTTCAGTGGTCTCTTTTTCTGCAGGCAGAATGTGAGCATAGAATCTTGCGTATTTCCATCTTGCATCGTATGACTTGTATATTTCTTTTCATTGAGTGCATCACAACATTGCCTCTTATTGCACATCCGTGGGGGCCATTTGTGACTCTACATTTCTATCTGGTTTTTTGTGTTGTGTTGTTTTTTTTTCATCAGCAAAAGCACACAGAAAGAAAAGAGTCAGGAATGCCGGACAGCGATCGAGCCCTCTTCTGGTCTCATGGTGCAGAAGAAGAGGAATCAGCAGCAGAGGAAGGAGCAGAGAGCAGCAGCAGCAGCAGATCCAACAAGGGCCATGGGCTCCTCCTGGGGAAGGTCAAAGGCTTCCTCAAGGAGAGCATTGGATTGGGTAAGCCCACAGCCCACATCTCAGGATTCCATCTCCCAAGCATAACACTGGATCAAGCAGATGTGGTGGTTGATGTCTTGATCAGGAACCCGAACCCGATCCCAATACCGCTGGTGGAGATCAACTACATGATCGAGAGCGAGGGCAGGAAGCTCGTGGCTGGGAGCATCCCCGACAAGGGCACGCTCCATGCCCACGGATCCGAGACCCTGAACATCAGAACCAGCATCGTCTACAAAGAGATCAGAGACGCCTACCACGACATCCACCCCGGCGATGTCCTCCCTTACCAGGTGCGCATCGAGCTCCTCTTCGATGTCCCCATGTTTGGGAGATTCGCGCTGCCGTTTGAGAAGTGCGGCGAGATACCCGTTCCGTATAAGCCCGATGTGGATGTGGAGCACGTCGAGTTCCACCGGCTTTCGTTCGAGGAATCGTCGGCTTCGCTGCATCTGCGGGTGGGGAACAGGAACAAGTTCAAGCTCGCCATCAGAGGGCTCGATTACAGCTTCAGGCTCGCGGATTCGCCCGTGGCGAGCGCCGCATTGAGCAGATCTTCGATCGTCGAAGAGCAAGCCGTGGGCTCGATCGAAGTGCCCATCTCTTTCCGGCCTAGAGATCTGGGATCTGCCCTCTGGGATATTCTCCGCGGCAAAGGAGCTGGATATGGTATCGCTGGAAAGCTCGAGGTCGATACCCCGTTTGGTCCGATGCATCTGCCGTTTTCCAAAGAAGGCGGCCACACGCTCCTGAAACGGAAAGAGGGTTCGAGAGCCATCGATGCTTGAAGTGCTCTTCGACTTTGGGCACTGTGTTTCCGAATAACGCACGAATGGGTTCTCTTCTGCGGAAAAAAGGAAGAAGCTTGTTCAACTGCTATTCTGTCGATGAAGTCGCTTGCGCTTTGTTCCTCTTGTTGCATGTCTTTCTAACTAAATTCCAGCATTCGTCGAATGTGGCATGCCATATACTTCGATCTGATGATTTTGCTATTCTGTCGATGAACTCTCGCTCGCGTTTGGTTTTGTTCCTCTTGTTGCATGTCTTTCTAACTAAATTCCAGCAGTCGTCGAATGTGGCATGCCATATACTTCGATCTGATGATTTTGCTGGATATATACTTCAATCTGATGATTTTGCTATTCTGTCGATGAACTCTCGCTCGCGTTTGGTTTTGTTCCTCTTGTTGCATGTCTTTCTAACTAAATTCCAGCAGTCGTCGAATGTGGCATGCCATATACTTCGATCTGATGATTTTGCTGGATGGAGTAATCCCTCATCAGATTTGTGTTTTCCTAGTCTGTGTGTGGTGCTGTTTTCTTCTGGTACTGAGCTTCTTGTTGATACTAAGAAAGAGTGATTTTCCATACTTTGCTTCTGTTTTTTTTGAGGATTTGGCATACTTGCACAGCAATTTCCATAACTTTCTCACTTGCCCAAGAAACAGAGTCGGACGTCTTCATGTTGTACAATTGTTACCCCGTAATATGTTCAATCGGTGCGGAGGAGGGATCTAGCCTTAGAAACAGCACGTGAAACTGTATTTCACATGAGATTTTTTCACAAACACATTTGCATCAAACACTTGGGAGCCCTGAACCTGATTGAGCTGGATTCATCAGAATGGCTCGCAAGAGAATTGGAGCCGATGGGGAACTGTTGTTGAGTCTCTCAGATTTCATTACTTCGAATCTCTTCGATTCTGTTAGCTTCGATGCAACCAAACTTTCAAAGGCCTACGAAATCGGTGATCAAAATCCCTCAGGTTTCCGTCGCTTCGATGCGACACAAAACTTTCTCAGAAGCCTACGAAATGGGTCCCATCAGATCTCTTTGAATCTCTTCCATTCCACGGATTAAATCCGAAGCTTGTCTTGGTGCAAAGTCTATGCCTTTGAATTCAGATCTCCAACAGAGAAGTAGTTTCTCTGCATCAAGTTACAAATGTCAGCCATAGCTGCTCCACAGCACATATACCCTGTCCAAAAGCCTGCTGCATTCTGGTGCCAAAACCATCGCTTGATTCTGCTCCTCTGGCGAGAAATATCTAGTCATGGGTCTAGGATTTTAGGGTTTAGGGTCTAGGTTTTAGGGTTTAGGGTCTAGGGTTTTAGGGTTTAGGGTCTAGGGTTTTAGGGTTTAGGGTCTAGGATGTAGTCATTCCGCACAGGTAAGCAGTAAATCCTGAACCCATGATTGCAGGAAGTTAAAGAAAGCATCTGTTTTCTCATCACGCAGACATACAAAACCATCGGTTTGATTCTGTTCCTCGGTCAGACGTGATCCTCTAGTCATGGATTTTAGGGTTTAGGGTCTTGTCATTCCGCACAGGCAAGCAAGAATCGCACCCCCTAAACCCTAAGCCCTAAACCCATGATGCAGGAAGATAAGGAAAGAGTCTGTTTCCTCGTCAGATCAGAAAGACAAGAAAGGCGGAAGGTAGGGCGCATGGGAGACCTTGGATTGAAAGCTTTTTCGTCAAACAATTGGTGGGCGATTCCGCACAGGTTAGGGGCCTTGGATTGAAAGCTTTTTCTGTCCGATCTGTTGGGTTTTGAACATTTGGGGGACGATTTCTCGCGCAGGTAAGCAAGAATCGCACCCCTAAACCCTAAACCCTAAACCCATGATGCAGGAAGATAAGGAAAGAGTTTGTTTTCTCCTCAGATCAGAAAGACAAGATGGAAAGTATGGCGCGCATGGGAGCTTGGATTGAAAGCATTTTCGTCAAACAATTGGTGGGCGATTCCGCACAGGTTAGGGGCCTTGGATTGAAACCTTTTTCTGTCCGATCTGTGTTGGGTTTTGAACAGTTGGTGGGCGATTTCTCGCGCAGGTAAAGCAAGAATCGCACCCCTAAACCCTAAACCCTAAACCCTAAACCCATGATGCAGGAAGACAAGGAAAGCGTCTGCTTTTTCTCATTGGATCAGAAAGGCAGGCAGGCAGAAGAAAGTAGGGCGTGGGGCCTTGGATTGAAACCCTTCTTCTTCATCTTCTTCTTCTTCTTTTCGATCGGTTTGGGTTGTGAACAGTTGGTGGGCGATTCAGCCATGTGAATTGCTAATGATATGCTAGCAGCCATGTCTGTCTTCTTCGTTCTTTTCAAAACAGATCTTGACAGGAAGTGGTAGGTGCATCGATGGAGAGGCGATGGATCAGATGAGGTCAGGCTTGGTCAAGCCAAAATCAAGCCAAGATTTCCCTCCTTCAGCCTTCACATCGTTCCTGAGGCAGATTGTGGGGGAAGGGAGACCAAAGCTCGAGGAGAAAAGAAAGACAGACAGGAGTCTGGAGAGAAGAAAACCCTAAAATCAGAAGGGAAAGCAAAGTCCAGGCGTAAGAAAGCCAGGAGACTGGAGAAATCGGACTCTCCTGCTCCGAGGATAAAAGCTATGGGGAGAGTCTCAGACACTGTATTCTTCATGACCCTTGGATCAGGGAAGTGGTCAGATCTGCAGCCTCAAGAAGAAGAAGAAGAAGAAGAAGAAGAAGAAAAAGGACAAGGAGAAGAAGAAGAAGAACAAGGACAAGAAGTAGTAGAAGAAGAACAAGAAGAAGAAGAAGAAGCAGAAGAACAACAACAACAGCAGCAAGGAGAAGAAGAAGAAGAACAACAACAGCAAGGAGAAGAAGAAGAACAACAACAACAACAGCAAGGAGAAGAAGAAGAAGAACAACAACAACAAGGAGAAGAAGAAGAAGAACAACAACAACAACAGCAAGGAGAAGAAGAAGAAGAAGAAGAAGAAGAAGAAGAAGAAGAAGAACAACAAGGAGAAGAAGAAGAAGAAGAACAACAACAACAAGGAGGAGGAGAAGAAGAAGAAGAAGAACAAGGAGAAGAAGAACAACAACAACAACAAGGAGAAGAAGAATGGCGATGTCCTGCAAGTTTGCTACAGCCAAGTATGATTCCTCGTGCAGGCTCATCATGCCCTGCTCATCAGCAGCAGCAACCCATCATTGCGGTGATGCTGCGCCTCGACATACAAGAACCGGAGCTCATCACCACCGTAGAGCAATGGCGGTGGCGGTGGCGATGGTGAAGATGCTACTGCTGAGTTCTCTGTTGGTTCCCATGCTGAATATGGCTTCTTCAGGGGTGGAGGCTAGCTCCGAAGAAGAGCTGCAAGGGTATAACTGCTCAGGCAGCGGATCGGGCCTGGCTTCACGGTTCGGTATGCTTGAGGATGGCCTCTACAACAGAGCTTCCGTTGCTCTGTATAGCCTCAGCCAAGACCTCGACTCGACAGGCTATGGCGTGAGTGTGATGTATCAGTGCAGGGGCGACCTCGATTTGTCGGAATGCCCCACCTGTGTCAGGAATGCCTTCGGCTTCGTGGCGCAGAACTGCAGCGATCCGAGCTTTGCCCAGGTATGTTTCTTTTGCGCTCTCTTCGCGCTCTCTTCTTTGCTTCCTGTGGTTTTGCTCATTCTGTCTGTGCATTCTGCACAAAGAGAGAGACAGAGAGAGAGAGAGAGAGAGCTCAAGATTGCTGCTTGAGAGAGCTCAAGCTTGCTGCATGAGAGAGCTCAAGCTTGCTGCATGAGAGAGCTCAAGCTTGCTGCATGAGAGAGCTCAAGATTGCTGTGTGAGAGAGCTCAAGATTGCTGCTATGCCCATGTATGTTTCTTTCCACTCTCTGCCTTACTTCTTATGGTTTGCTCATTCTGTCTGTACATTCTGCACAAAGACAAAGAGGGAGAAAGAGAGAGCTGAAGATTGATGCATTAGAGAGCTCAGGACTGCTGCTTGAGAGAGCTCAAGCTTGCTGCATGAGAGAGCTCAAGATTGCTGCTATGCCCATGTCTGTTTCTTTGCACTCTCTGCCTTAGTTCCTATGGTCTGCTCATTCTGTCTGTACAATCTGCACAAAGAGAGAGACAAAGAGGGAGCTTAGAGAGCTCAACATGGATGCATTAGAGAGCTCAACATGGATGCGTTAGAGAGCTCAAGATTGCTGCATGAGAGAGCTCGAGATTGCTGCATTCGAGAGCGCAAGCTTGCTGCATTAGAGCACTGAAGATTGCTGCATACAGGTGGAGCTGAAGGGATGTGGGGTAGTGTTTAGCGATCAGCGTATATATGAGGGAAGCTACAACTTTGTTGGAGGGCTCTATAACGTCAACAATGGGAGCTCCGCATTCTTGAAGAATCGAGACAAGGCCATGGCCAATGTCACGGAGCAAGCCATAGCCAACAAGCAGAAGCTTGGGACGTATTGGGCAGTGGATGTTGTCGGAAATGGCACCGAAGATGTATGCTATGCCCTGGCTCAGTGCCATGGCTACCTCCCTCCTTCCAACTGTACCTACTGCCTCAGCCTTGCAACTGCCGAAATTAAGGCGGTGGCTGAATCGCTTGGCCAGCGCATCTTTTTCGGAAGCTGCTATGTTCGCTACGAGGCCGCGATTTTCTACAATGCAGATCACAGCCCCACTCTGCTCACTTCCCTGGGGCCCCCTCCCGCAGCTCCCTCTCCATCTCCGCTCTCTCCGATCTCTCCATACAGCGATCGCAGTCTACCAGCTTCTGCAGTTCCAGGTGCTGCAACATCTTTGATTACCCTTTCATATATGAATGTACAACTTTGCCTTTGCTTACTGATGCGATGCACATTTGTCGATCGATGTTCCACATTTGTCTGCAATGCCCTTGCTTGTTTTTTTATGCATTCACGCTTGTCGATCAATGTGGACGAGTCGAGGTGCAGCGTGCGCACCCGAGTACAGCAGCATCTCTACTGCACCCGCGTCATTTATAACACATGGCCAAGTTCTTAAGAGTTATCCTCGATTGATGTGCCATGGTTTAATTATCGTGAGCTTCTGCTTGAGAAAATGTCAACTGCCTCGAAATTTGCTATCGAAAGAAAGCTTCGTTTCTCTCTCTCATAACTGAGGTCAGGGCTTGTGCAGGTGTCACTAATGAACAATTCTCATCCAAGAACAGCTTTGGTTTGGGGTTCTTGGTGACGATGGTCGTGGTGTTTAGTTCTTTATTTTGTGTTGTCGGTTCCCTCATTGGCTGGTTCTCTCATCGTGCTCGTGTACATAGAAATCAAGTCAGCAACCAATCAGGTACTTCTGTCTTTTCATTACTCAGGGCCATTTTGGGATTGATTTTGCTGTCACTTTGCTCACCAATAACATTATGTACATGTACACTCGCTTAATGTGTTCTTTTTCTCAATTAGAGCTCGGGAAAAGCAGTGGATCAATGAAGCTCACAAGGGACTACATCGATCAAGCTTCAATAGAACACTTCTCTCTAGCACAATTAGAGAAAGCAACAAACAACTTTGCTTTAGAAAACAAAATCGGAGAAGGGGGATATGGCGTTGTTTATCAGGTAAAAACGCATATTCTCTTGAGAAATCGTGCACCTTCAACTACTAGTAAATGAGAATGTCTCACTAGTCGAAATATTTACTGTATACTTTGGTCAATGAATCATTGAGTATCTCAATACTCCCCTGTTGTTGTAGAATTTCTGATTCAAGTAAAACTCCTCTCTTGTATGTTCATTATCATATTAGATTGTACACTTTCTGCATGCAGGGCGTCCTCGAGGATGGAGTTATGGTTGCGGTGAAGAAGCTAATCAATTCGAGAAGGCATAGCAAGGAACGGTTCTTGAATGAGGTAAAACTCATTAAGAGCTTACAGCATCGAAACCTTGTCAAGATTATCGGCTGTTGCGTTGGAGGAGATAACAGTTCGAGGTTCCTCGTGTATGAATACCTTCCCAATCTAAGTCTCGACCATCATCTATTCTGTAAGGCTATACCTCGAGTTTCTGACATCAACTGCATGTTTATCCTGCATACATTGTGGCCTCAGCTCTCTTTGACAGAGCTTCAGGGAACTTAAATGTAGTACATAGATGACAATAAGTGTCTGTCATAGATATCAAAGGTTTTTCCATATGGTTTTGATGGGGGCATTCGAACCACCTTGATGTGCAGCATCTGATGGCAGAAGTATTCTGAATTGGAATAAGAGGAGGGAGATCTTGGAAGGGGTAGCCAGAGGACTAACCTACTTGCACCATGATTCACATCTGCGAATTGTGCATAGGGATATCAAGGCAGCCAACATACTTCTCGACTGCGATCTCAACCCAAAGATAGCCGATTTCGGCTTGGCAAAGTTATTCCCCTTGACTGATCAAACACATATGAGCACGAGAATTGCCGGCACATTGTAAGCTCGCTCGCCGCCACCCCTGTTAGACATTTCTCTCGTTGATACACGAAGTGGTTCCGGTGTTATGAGTTTGTTCCGGGTTACGTTCTTATCCGCACTCTGTGCCCATTTTCTGTTTTCTTTTTCTTGTGTAGCGGATATATTGCTCCGGAGTATGCTGTAAATGGTCAGGTGTCGACAAAGTTGGACGTGTTTGGTTTTGGGCTGCTAATGTTGGAAGTCATCAGCGGGAGAAGAATTGTCGAAGAGTCTTCACCCCTTGGTCAACAATACCTACTTCACTGGGTGAGCAGCATTCTTTGAGGTGTAGTTAAAATTGAAGTTAACAAAATGTCGGATCATTAACAGCAGTATTACTGGCAAGAGAAGAGATTTAGGAAACAAAGTGTGTTGAAATTTCCATATTCCAATTTCGTTACAATTTCAACTGCATTCACAATTGACAGCAAAAGCCTATTTATTTGTCAAAATCTTCCACCAGCTTATCGTTCCTGTGTGGTCACTTGACAGGCATGGAGACTGCACCAAGAAGAAAGAGAATTAGAGATTTTGGATGAAGCAATCCAGATGCAACATGATTACATAGAGGAAGAAGTGAAGAGGTTTATACATGTATCATTGCTGTGCTGCCAAACTTCTCCATCACAAAGACCTTCCATGGTGGCTGTGTTAGAAATGCTTTTGAATGTGTCTTGTGACCTTGACATTCCCACCATGCCAACATATATCACTTCAAAAGATGTGTCCTCTCATCGTGATGACTAGGAAGCCTATTGGATTGTGTTCTTCAACCTGATTGCAGCTAAAAAATTCTCGTGATTCATAAATTCTGGGAAGATACAACTTGCCCAAACAATAATTGGATGCTTTCTTACGAGTGTAGTAAGAGGCTCAAAAATGTAGAGCTTATTTTGTTCTCAGTAATTGAGAAGTATTTATTCTCAGTAATTGGGATACTTCATTTTATTGAGAAGAATTTGGTGCATTCTCAGTGATTGGACTTCTTTCTCTGCCCCCCATTGAACTATTCTCAGTTTTCTTTCATTTGCTGGATTGAAACCATTGTTTAAATCATGTGGAGAGTAGCTAGTACCTGTGAATCATCAAAGTGGCATTGTTCATTTAGTTATACATTTAAAAGAAGCAAAATCTGGTGACTCCCACATGTCTATGTAGGAGACATCTTTTTCTTCATGACTTGTTGAAAAAAATTGTAAGCATTGACTCTGCAAGCAGCACTCAACAGAGTTCTCTTTCGACTTTTCCATGAGATTATCCTACCGATTCAACGAAACACATGGCAAACATCATCCTGCCTGTCTTTTCTTCCTTTTTCTGCTCTAGTAGAAGTATAATCGATCTAAAAGTGTTTGCAATTAAAAGGAAGGTACTGTAGAGCCTTTCCTCTTTTTTTTCTGCCCCTATGTCATGTTGACTCTGATGGTACATGCTCGACATTCAGAGGTAAATTGACAATGTTGAAATCATCTCATTATAGGAGACACCAGGGTTGTTAAAAGCTAGAAGTCTAACTTGCCTAACTTATACAAGAGCGTTAGATTTCATAATTTTACAGAACTAAACCATTTCAGGTAGGGGTTTTGCCAATATTTCGGGGCACAAAGACAGGTCATCAAAAAACAATGTCATTCTCTTTTTGGTGCCATATAATTCCCAACAAAACTACCTAGGCATTTGTTTGATAAAAAATTCACACACATTTGTTTGTAAGATTGATTGGCTAGCAAGCTATTTAGATTATTGTAGAGCTATTTGGATGATTTTCTGTTAGATTGTAGCGCTATTCAGATGATATTCTGTTAGATTGTAGAGCTATGCGGAGCTATTTGGATGCTTTCTGTTATTTGGAGCTATTTGGATGATTTTCCATTACATTGTAGAGCTATTTGGAGCTATTTGCATGATTTTCTATTACATTGCAGAGCTATTTGGAGATATTTGGATGATTTTCTATTACATTACATAAGTATTTGCAGCTATTTGGATGATTTTCTACTACATTGTAGAGCTATTTGAGCTATTTTGGATGATTTTGTACTACATTGTAGAGCTATTCGGAGCTATTTGGAGCTATTTGGATGCTTTCTGTTATTTGGAGCTATTTGGACGCTTTCTGTGATTTGGGGCTACTTTGGATGAATTTCTGTTAGATTGTAGGGCTATTTGGATGATTTCTCTGTTCTTTGCTGGTTGATTTTCTGTGATTTGGATGGTTTTTGTGATTTGCCCTGTAATTTCAGCTGTATTTCAGACAGTTGAAATCAATGGAGCTCTCTCAGACAGAGGCCATGGATCAGTCCACCATGTCCTCAAGAAGGGGCAGCAGCAGCAGCTTCTCCTTCTTCTTCATCTTCATCCTTGCTTCACTCGGACTTTCTCCTGCACAGCAGACAGAATCAGACCTCACCACACTCTACTACACCTCATGCGGAGGCGACTCGGTGCAGGACATGCCGGCGTTCCGATCGAACCTAGCCACTCTGCTGAAGGAGCTGGAGCGGAACTCCCTCTCCTACCTCAACTATTCGTACTCGACGAAGTCGGACCAGGAAGACCTTCAAGGGCTCTCCCAGTGCAGGGGAGATCTAACCCTAGACCTGTGCAATCAATGTGTCTCCTTCATTTCCAACACAACAGAGCTGAATGCTTGCAGCAACACCACTAGTTTCCGAGCAGATGCAGGTTTGTGTGAATGCCGACTGAACATATGCTTCCGGATCACATCAGGTCCTGAGCTTCTGGGGCTATGCACGCCGCAGGTGGATGTTCTCTTCTCTACACGAGCTGGAGCGATGACATAGCATCAAACCTGGACAAACATCTCTGGAGCAAGGTGGGCAACACAAGCTCCATGTCATTGCCTGGTTTTGGGCAGGCTCGTGACAGGCTTCTGCTGGCTATGGCTTTCAGAGTACCATCCAGTGCCGATTTCTTCGCTCAGAACGATTCCGCGTTTGCCGCCGACGCAAGCATCTATGCATTGATGCAATGCTTTGGAATATTGAGTAGCTCGCAATGCTCTCAATGCACGAACGCAGCCACTCTACCGAGCGTTCAGGATGCGTTAGCCAATGCCACCGAAGGAATAATCTACTATGGAGCTTGCTTCGCTCGATTCTCTTCTTCGCCATTCCGTTGGGCAAGTCCAGGTCATGTCCCAGCAGTATCAAATAGTAGCGGTCCTCCAGAGTCGACTTCAACAAGTTAAGTGTATTATATATTTCCCTGCATCAATTGTTGAAAATAAAAAACCTAGCTTGTCTGTGTGTGAGTAGAAGAGTTCGTATGTCTGAATATGTGATCCATTAATATGTCGCATGGTAGTATTGATGTGTGCTAGTATATGATCCCTTTATATGTCTCATGGTATTCTTGATGCCTAGGCCTTGAGACGTCTGTAAATATTGTTGTACGAGGTTTCCTATAAGAAGAAATGTGTGTGTGTGTGTGTGTGGACATGTATGAAAGATCACCATATAGATAGAGAAAGGCTCTTTGGAAGAAAACATTTTGACTCGGTTATGGATGCAGTCTGCCCTCAACTTTGCATTTATCAAGGCATTCTAGGGTTGAATTTAGTTCTTCACATCTAAGAAATTTCTGATGGCCTTCTTTTTAACCTAGAACCAACCCTTGAAATACTTGACAGGCAGGGAATCTAGCCTGCATTTGGCCATTGGGCTGGGGCTCGGGCTGGGTTCCCTTCTTGTTGCTCTTTTTATCTTCTTTTACTGCAGATTTCAAAGAAAAGTACAGATCAAGGCCTCAGGTAAGAAGATATTCAATTATCACCAATCTTGTGTTCTTCAACATCAACGAGCATGTCATCAATTTGATTGTTGGACACCAAGTCAGGTAATAAAAAAGAGGATGGTTGGGAAGAACGGTTTCATGAATTCTCAATTGAAGAAATCAGGAGAGCAACCCAAAATTTCCATCAAGGAAATACCCTTGGGAAAGGAGGATTTGGCCATGTGTACAAGGTAACAAACACCACTCTTCCTTCCAAATACAATATGAGAAATCCGAATGGTTGGAAAGATGTGTCTTTTCTTTCAGGGAACTCTTGATAATGGACAAAATGTTGCTATCAAGAAACTTGATGTTATTTCCAACCAGGCTGAAACCCAATTCGTGGCTGAAGTGAAGTTCATAAGGAGTGTTCAACATCGGAACCTGATTAGGCTCCATGGATATTGCACGGACTCCATGGAGAGAATTCTAGTATATGAGTTCCTACCAAATCAAAGCTTGGACAAGCATATTTTCAGTATGGATTTTTTCTAGCCTCGATGTCTACAATTTCTTTCCAGATTGATATTGTCATCTCATGAACTACTGTGTTGTGAGTTCAGATGGGGATATGAAAGTAAGGAAAATGCTGACTTGGGAAAAAAGACTTAATATTCTGATGGGCACAGCAAGAGGGATAGCATATATGCACCACGACTGCCATCGATGCATCATACACCGGGACATCAAGGCTGCCAACATATTATTGGATGAGAGTCTCAACCCAAAAATTGCAGATTTCGGTTTGGCAAAACTGTTTGGGACAGAGAAGACATATGCGAAGACCGATGGGGTTGCGGGAACATGGTAAACAACACCAGTATTGAAAGTTAGTCTTTATGTATGCTAGCTTGTGCCTTGAGTTTATTGTTTCTTTTGCAAATTACTCTTAGTGTAGGATGCATTATCAAGTCTAAAAATGTCGGGGTAATGAAAGTTTATAAAGTTGGAACACATGCAATTTTGATGCTGTTGTGTGTGTGATTGTCTCTCACTAACGTTCTCTTTAGGCCGATATGGTCCATGATTCAGATGGGCAATAATGTTTGTGTATCCAATCAATCATCTATCAATGAAAATTACAAATACAATCATATGAGAGATTTGTGTGTGTGTCTGTGTGTATTTGGAGATCAGGGGGTACCTTGCACCAGAGTACATACTGTCTGCTCAGCTTACGGAGAAGGCAGATGTGTACAGTTTCGGGATTCTGATGCTAGAAGTTGTAAGCGGAAGGAAAGTCATCATCAACAATGTAGACGAAAGCCTTCTCCAACGGGTATGTGTTCCCACACTTCGAACATCGGGATGATGTCTTTCCATTTCTGCATTGAAATTCCAGAACCCAAAGCATCAAGGAAACTCAAAATCAGGAAGCAAGAGTTTGGTCCTAGTCCACATTCTAATGACTCATTTTTCAAAAGCCTTTCCTTCTGTGCGTATACATTTCTCTCTCTATGTGT